>CAEFZX010031846.1:0-65083 GCA_903066825.1 Alfaro cultratus
TATATTTTTTACCATGGTTCACAATACTAATTTATCCTCCATCTGTACATACTATAGTATTATTAAACAACAATAAATGGACTTGCATAGATAGAAAGTGTTATCAAAATAACATTTTGATGCATTAATGCAGTTTAGCGAAACTGTGGTGAAGCCCACAACTAATTACATTAAAAAGGGAAAGCTTATGAAAGATTGTGTTTTTGTAACATATTTGGACAAATATATATATTTCATATCAATTTTGACAAAAATTCAAGTAATAGATTGTAATAAAACTAAAGGGAAAAAAAGCATTTAAATGTTATTATAACTGTTATTTCCTATCAGGTATATATTAGTGCATCCCCACATTAAATCCCACTTAAAATGGCCAAAATTGCACACAAGTCAAAACATGATCATACCTGCAGGTAGATTCAGGCATCCCTTTGTTTTTACCAAGATATTTCTTCTGACTGGAAGTAATATTGATTTGTTGGAGAGGCCCAGTCAGAGTCCTGACTTGAATCTGGCAAAGAATCTTTAGAGACAGTTTAAGATTAGGGTGATGGCAAGGAGGTCTTCCAAATCCCAAAGACTTTGAACTCATCACTTTAACTGTATTGCATCCTGCTGGTAAAGACAAGCCATGGAAATACAAGCTAAAACATGTAAAACGCTAAGAAGGGCTTAATTTAAAAAAGAATTAATTTTGTCATTGTTTAGAGTGAGACACGAACAGTTTCACACATTCTTAATTGAACGAAAATAGAAGCTGACTTATATTCTCCAAAATTCATACGCCTATATTTTCATGTCACGTTTTTATTTATTTATGTAATTGAGAAACAAACTTGAATGCAAATAACTTTGCCCATTGCTTTAGGTAAAAGGATTGCTTACACTTCCTGCCAAACTTTTCTTGCCTCTCTGTGATTTGACTGCATTGACTGGCTTTGTGAATGAAGCATCCAGCCAGCTCAGAGAGCCTCCTCCACCTCCTCCACCTCCTCCTCTCTACTCCTCCTGCAGGAACATCAGAGGCAGACTGGAGCGCAGGATACCCAGGTGCCAGCAGAGGAGAATACTGCATTTCATATCAGATCGGCCAGTCACGGAACCTGAATGAAACAGCGCAGATTTCCAATCACTAAATCCTTCCTCATCCGCAGCTCCGTCGCGATCAGTGTTCATGAGCACCAGGAAGAAATCAAGGTTAGGTGCCTGGTCGCTCACCTCGTAACGCCGTGCACCCTGCCTCCTCCTTCCTCCTCTAATACAAACCCCGTGATCACCCATTCACCGGTGCCTGGCGTGCTTTAAGGGGAGGGGGGAAACAATAAGCCGACCAGTCGAGCTGGTGCAGAGAGGAGGAAAAAAGTAACCGGGAGACAGGCTGACAGGTGTCGCGGAAGTTTACGCTCGCATCCCTCCGCGTCTCTTGGTCAGTATCTGGAATAAGGAGGCTGTGACTGGCGGTCATTCGGCTCCGGCTGATCCCGTGTAAGTGATTCTCAGGCTTTGAACGATGCAAGTAGCAGACAGGAAACACACCAGCATCCGTTGTTTTTTTGTTTAGATTGGCTTGTTTACAGTGCATGCTTAGACGTCGTGAGGAGGAGAATGATGCTCCAGTCTCCTGCGAGAACCGACGCTGTCTGTCTCCTGCAACATTTTGCACAGATGTTATCATCCAGTCACAGCTAACGTGGCAGGGTTAGATGAATAGGTGGCTCATTCAAATGAAAGAAATAGAGAATTGATGTAATCACGCAGGGGTTAAAACGAGCAGGTCTCTGACAGGTCCATGATGCTGGGAGGGAAAACCAAAAACCGGGTCCTGGAGGCGCAGAGTGTGAGTCATCTTTTTGAATTGAGTAAAGCGATTTCCCCTCACTGAGCCGAAGCCAGTGGAAGTAAAGTCATGTTTTGGTCTCGGGAGCATTGTAAGGGAAAGAAACTTTGACCCCCCTCCCCTAGGAATGCAGGCTGAAAATCCCAGCTTGGCTCGCCATGCCATATTGTAGGTTGTTTTGTTTGTGGGCGTGTGCATGTGTTTCATTGTTGACTTCACACCTGTTGACAGCAGGGAGGACCATCTTGGAATGCAGGAAGAGAGCATTCACCCCACAAATTGGACTGAATTCCTCCGTTTTTAAATGCTCATGCTCCAACACTTACTCACATCATGCACGATTACGCAGTCATACCCAGTCCTCAACTGTCTTCATTTTAACACCTCAGGTGAGAGTGTGACTCCTCATGCATGTGTTTGACGGGTGCTGGAGAATGTGAGGGCATCTTCCCAGGGGGATGCAGCAGCTTCCTCTGTAGCTTTGCATCGATAGGCTGGGTGGTGGTTGATGTGGCTCAGCAGGCAGGTGTCAAAAAGTGATAAATGATCAAATACTCTCTCTGAGAGGAGAATTTTAAAGCACCTACTTTCTAATATTTGGATGATACTTGCTTTACCTTCTGTCAGATGTTACTGCAATTTTTTTCTTAATGTAACATGAGATAAAATATCTTTATTATTAGCTTAGAGTGAAACATTAGTTCCAATGTTATTTTTCATTTTCTGGGCACTCTGCCGGTAATTTCTAGTGTCATCTTGACCAATAGCAGCCTCTTTGGGGCAAAATACACATCTACCCTTTAAACGGCATTAACTCATCCATAGAAATCATTTTGATGTCTAGGTCTGCAGACTGGTTCTACGGACATTTGTGAAGGAATAACTTGCTTCTAGTGATCAGTCAATTCTAGTATTTTACTGTGCAGTTTGTCAAGTTGCGAAATTGCCTCACTGCTAAATTTTCCTTTAACATCTGTAAGATGTTTTCTAACAAAGTGGAAGCTGTGAGGAATGACAGTAACTCAACCACAAGGTGGGCAAACATTATGCAATCCTAGAGCGGGGTAACCACATAATGCACAGAGATCTCCAACTCTCTGCATGCAACCCTCAGATTTGCCAAAAACTGGCCTTCGAATGGTTTCTGAGCCCGTAGAGTTGCCTCCAAGCCTTATATTGAAAAGTGTAATGAAAAGAGTCGGATGCAGTAGTGAAGAGCATACTGACACTGCAGTGGAGATGTGTTTTGGAGTCTGTAATCACACCTGTCTGTCTGGCAATGCAATGAGCAAGTCTGGTTTGACAGTAACTAGGTGAATAGCACTTGTGTGACTGTATTGCATCTGAGTAAACAGCAAATTATGTTGGCATTCAGCCCTATTGTGGTAGTTCTGATGCTGAAAACCGGTGGATCAAGGCTTGTTCTAAAACTTGGTTTTATCTTTCTTCTATATCCTCTTATTTGAATCAATCTCAGAATTAGACAGGACATCCTCTTTCTAATGCTTTGAGAGTCAAAACAGCAGATGTTTTCACTCAATCACTGAAATAAAATTTTCTTAAGTCTTTGCTTCTCGTACGCTGACATATTCTAATGTGAAGCTTTATGTGAAGGGGTGTGTGTAAGACTGACATGACACTGTCATAAATATGACGTAACACCTGTTACGAATATGAAGGAGTCTTCATGAATATTTATGACTGCTGTCATGAAGTGTTACTTGGCAAATAATGACACGTTTATTCCAAATTGACACTTTCAATGGATTTTTACAGCAAATTTTAATAGAGCTTTGTTTTAAAAAGGTTGTCATTGTCCAAATAATGCAAAGTTTGCACTTTTAATTGACTTTTAATGCAACTTTGCATTAATAGTGTCATTATTTTCCGAATGACAATTCATGACAACAGTCAGACATTCATGAGGACTCCTTTATGTTTATGATGGTGTCATATGCACACCCCTTCATATAAAGTGTTACTGAACACTGTTCTAGAAAAGAAATATATTCAGATAAGAATTTAAAAGAATCTTTCAATTCAGACAGAGTCCCATCAACAAATAAATCATCAAAATAATTTACACCGTAGTCTAAGCTTTAACTTCTCAGACAAATAATTCTAAATTCATGGTTGCAGGAAATATTCTCTTCATAGTTATAGTTTGAGTCTGTAGCTAAGTCTAAGCAAGTCCATTTACTAAAGGTGACATCGTGCACTAGACAAAGGAATAATGTCACGTTGTGGGTCACACCTGACTCATTGTCAGCCCATTTTGTTGTACTCCATCCAAATAATAATTTATCTGGAGTCGGTCTCAATCTCCTTCTCACTTGCTGTGAAAAAAGCCAACACAATGGAGAGGGTCTAAAACAAGCAGTTCATTTTGCGCTTGGCTGCATCTGCCCTTTTAGTGCTCCAGCAGGGCCTTGTTCTCAGTTTGTCCGTCATTTGACGGCTCTCTGAGGTGACAGATCACAGCAGAGCCAAGTGCTCTGCACGATGGCGTCGGGTAAGATTTCTTTGTGGGTTTTAATTGGGTACACCTGAGTTCATAAGTTTATTTTGCTGCATATAGAAGAAGCATTGAGAGTGACTAGTGCAGAAAAAACCCCAAAAAACAAAAAAACTCACAGTCCCGCTCTCTAGGAGAGATGTAGCGGTTTGATCTATTTTTCCAGATACTACCTGTCCCTTTAAGTGAGAGTGTCAGTTTGGAGGTGTTGCTTTTGTAGCTTGAAAGTATTACACTGGTGGACTTTCGTGTAGTGCCAATCAAAGTGCGAACCAAATGCCCGACCTTGTCTTTTTGTATTCTCTATCAGACACAGTGACTGGTTGAGCCAGAATGTTACAGATGAAGTTGTGTGTGAAATATTAGCGTGTCATTGTGTACAGTGTCTGAGCTTCTGAAAAACACTCAAGCTGTTTACATTTTTGAAAATCTTACCAAACAAATTTGTGACAAATTAACACATTTCTCTTTGCTGCAGTTTTTTTCTTTTTGCAAACCTAAAAATATAGTTTGACACTAAACCTGGAACATATGGTGCTTCTCAACTGGTAAGCTAATTAGTGGTGTAAAATTACTAACTGTAATATTTTATTTTTAAAGTTCTCTGTGTGTTCCAGGTTAGATTCCAGATACTGCAGGTGAAAATGCATCATTTTTGGAGGAGAGGATTGATAAGTTAAAAGACAAGTTCCATGATTTTTAAAGTTCCTGGATTTATTGTGGATCTTTTTTAGATTCACAAAGAATCAAAAGAATCCATACAGGCTTACATGCAAACCCACTGACGTCAGAATGAATGCTGCTTATTTGCAAGGAAAGAAACTAAGAATGAGAAAGATCTTGGCATAATTCCAGTCTATCTTTCCATCAGCAATTGCAATGGCCTAGTTTATGCATTGTTAAAAAGGGTTATTGTCTGGGTCGTTCCAAAAGCTTAATGTTTTATCCAGTTTTTATGTGTGCTTGGGAATGTTGCACACATTAAACGCTTCAGTTCAAACTATTCAAACTGTTTGAAAGTTTCCTTCTTCATTATTCCTTTCACTTTGAGCAATGAACTAGCACTGCTATATTCATGCTTAACGCGTGACCACTGTTTGCATGTGAAACTAAAGTCAGATTCCTTGTTTGAAAAGGAGTTTCTTAAAGAGACAGAGGCCAATTTGAAGGGGTCAATTCACAAAGTCAAATTTCTTTTAGGTTATGTTTGAAATATTCAGCATTTATATGACAACTGAAGGTAACATAGTTAACATAGTATTATAGTATTATACACCCAGACATCATGACACTACCTGTTTTCAACAGCTATATTTACCAAAAATTAATTGCCTTGTCAACTGCCTTTCTAGAAAACAAATGTTTTCTTAAATTGTAAATTAAAAGTCTAATGTTTTATATGCAGAACAATGGCTAACCAAATATATCTAAAATCTGTGCATAAAAACAAAGCTGTGGGTAATGTTTAGGCCATTTTGGAAGTTTGTTGATTAAAACGACTTTGGAAACTGGGAAGAAAAGATGTACACATTCAACCATTCCTTATTATACAACAAGAATTTTTTTTTGTTTGAATGACTTGCAATCCTCTCCTCTGCTTCAACACTAATCACTCATCTACTCTGTTGTTGATAATGTGTGAAAGGCACATAAGTTTTTATACTCCACCTGCATTACATGATTTTTATCGTGCAGCAGGGACAGTCCTGTGGGTCAGTGTGCGGTCAACCCTGTGCAGCTTAAAACACCCTGTAGCCTCTCCTACCATGTACGTAATATATATGTATAAAGTGCAACTTTAAGTTCAGACATGACTGGAGCTCAGTCACCATCCTTTCACACCACGCACAATATAGAAGACCTAAATAAATGCCTTGCAGTCATACAGTAATGATGGTGCTGTCATGCCATATCCATCACTCCTTCCTTTAGATTCGACAAATCAAGACAGCACAGTCTCTGTTGGTGTTGGAGCATTGATTTGAAGGTGATAGGAGAGCAGGATCATGATTTTTTTGAGAATGTTCATGCTGAGATTAGGTTGTAAATAGATTTTGATGCATAGGTCCTTCATATTTGACAGCTAGGAGATTGATTCTTTGTAGGATAACTCAACTTTCTGTCACATGAATGTTGACGGTTACAACCTAAGTCTTGACCAAGACCATTTTTCATGTGGGGTCAGTAGTTTTGGATTGTTGTGGATGTAAGGAGTGATGGATTCTTGATTGAATCTCATGAGGCATCCAGGAAGCTGGCTGAAGATAAATGCATAAGTGATAAGGAGTAAGAAATAGTCTTAAAAACTGCAATTACTTATCAAATGTTTGTCACAGTGGCGCAGTTGGTTGTACCGCTGCTTTGCAGAAGGAAGTTCCTGGGTTTGAATATTGGCCAAGGACCTTTCTGCATGGAGTTCTTCCCATGCATGCATGGGTTCTTTATCCCGCAGTTTCAAAACATGACTGTTATGTTAATTGGTCCCTTTAAATTACAATTAGGAATGAGTGCGTCTGGATGGCTATTTGTCAGGCGTGTCTGTGTGTTGCTACATATTTGTCAGGCGAACTGGCGACCTGTCCAAGGCATACCTCTTGCCCAATGAGTGCTGGAAATGGGAACCAGCCCTCCTGTGACCCTGCACAGAAAAGCTGGTATAGAAAGTGAATGAATAGATAAGACTGACTCCACAGAGTGTTGGATATGTTTTACAAAGAGAAATTATTGTAATAAAATTGCTAACCATAGTCTATAGTGGACTATAGTCCATAGACTATAGTTCCTATAGTCTCATTTCAATATGTGTAAACTTTCACATTAAGTGTCACAAGTAAGGATCTTTATTACATAAGCCGCTGACTACCAACAGAAAGCTCGAGGTTATAAAATGTGTCCTGGTTTTTAAGATTGCAGTATCCAGTTCCTGACATATTTTTAAGTCTAAGTAGTCTCAATAATGTTGCGGTGATTGTTTCTAAGCTCTGAGTTTTCAGGTGGAATTTAAATTCATCACAGGATGTCAGTGTGTTGAACAGTCAAGGCTCTTAAGTGCTGTTGCTTGAATGTTTATGATAATATATATTACAGCAGAGATGTAACCTGCCTCGGGGCTTACGAGGGTTCCATCAAACGTAATGAATGCATGAATGGATAAAAAGTCATTTTTAAAGCAAAAACAAACGTGTGAGTGGTAAATATACTCAGCTTCTATTTCCCAAGGTTTAGCTTTCCGTCTTGCAAATATAATTACAGATCTACTTGAACAAGTGCAGGTTGGAAACTGTGGGGGCACACGGTGACACTTGACTTCGCATATTCACACATGTCGGGATTCATTCATCTTTTGAATTAAGTGTCACTCTGTTTCAGGCTGGAAAGCTTTAGCAGGGACGAGGATTTAGGTGTCTTATTGCAGCAGCTGAATAGGGACCATGTGTGAATGGCAAGGCGACAGTCTGCAGTCTATTCACGCTGTTTGACAACAGATCTGTGAGACTGCCAGATTTAGACGTCATTCTCCGCCACCGGCGAATGTGACATAAGCCTCTTTCTCACCTCTACATTCCTGCACTTCTTCTTATGGCATTGAGAATTATCCCACTGGTAAAACGACTGAAACACGTCTAACTGAGATGCGTTCAAGGATAAAACGGAGTCAAAGGTTTCATTCAGGCTTCGTGAAGCCAGAAGCAGCAGCTCAGTCTTGTTTTTCTTGGTAAAGCTGTTAAATTCAACTACAGACTGCAGTGAAGTGAGTCCTGAAATAACCTGGAGATGTGAATGGAGCCAGGGCAAACACGCTCAATAAAACCGTGGGCTTTATTTTGTTGGACAAAACACTACTTGATATTGTGTAGCTTCAATATTTGTCTGTGTTGACAGAAGACAGACTTCACCTCTGTGCTGTTGCTGGAGAAAATCAGATCTTATCACCCAAAATGGCAAACAGCTTCAAAGGTGTGATTTATTTTTTTATTTTTTTTGTTTGCCGTCAACGGATGCTGCTAAAGCATGCATAATCCAAAAGCTAAATTAAAAACCTGCTTCCAATATTGCAAGAAAATCAACACTGAATGTAGTTATTGTCATAGAAGAGGAGTTACCTATTTGTTAAACATCTCATTTAGATTTAGTACATAAATTATAACGAAGAAATAAGAAGGAACAACACATCTTCGTTTGTAGATGCTAAGAAGTTGGTTCAGTGTCATTCGTTTCCTGCATCTGCCATGATTAAATTAAGGGTTTTGTTTCAGATGGGGGTTTTGACTTTACTCTAGTAAAAGAGATCTATTTTTTTTAAGTGTAATTTATTCACAAAGTTATTAAATGCATTGTAATCTTAAATTTAGCAATATTTCTGATACCAATTTCAAACAAGGGATTTACAGTGCTCATAAACATATTTCTCTCTTTGATGTATTTGCTTTTTAACAAAACTTAAATGTTGCATTTTATCAAATGAAGACAGACGAGATAAGATAACTTGAGTGCGCACAAAATGAGGTGCTCAAATGATAATTTGATATATTAAAGAAAAACCTGTCAGAGCATAGTGAAAATGTCACTGGTTCCATTAATAATTCATGAAGTAACTGTGCAGGTATTTAGTATGTTTTTTGGTTACTACTGCTTACTGCCTAACCTGTCGAGTCCAGAAATCTCTTAAGCAGAACCAGAGTGGTGAAAATACCAATAAAGGAAAAAATATCATAATCTGAGCTAAAGAAATTGAAAAAAATAAACATATATAAAACATATAAGAAAAAAACACACATATAAAATGAAAATAAAGGTTGCTGAGTGTCCTAGTTAACTTCTGCACTAAAACCTATTAGAGATGTTGTCTCATTATCCTACGATAATGCTTGAACAACCGCAATCCTACAAAGAAGAATGGGTCAAAATTCTTCCACGGCAACGTTAAGCTCTTATTTCGAGTCATTGGACATTTTTCATTGTAGTTATTGCAACCAAGCTTAGTTTGGTTTGCTCTTTTCCCTTAATAAATACAATCATCATTTTAAAACACCATTTTGGAGTTTGGCAGATATTACATCTGTTTTGATTATCTAAAACATGTATGTGTGTCAACAAATTAAAAAGAGATATTTGTTAGGGGGGAAAAACAGTTTTACATCTCGAAAAATGTTTTCAGATTAAAAGTTTAATGAGTTGTGGACACCACCCTTTCGAAGATATTATCCTACTAATTATATGATTATCTTGTTCTGGCCTAATCTGTGCCCTTCTTTATAATCTGCTTTATTATTAACAGAGTGTTTATCATACTCTATTAAATAAAACACAGAAAAAGCTCTTTAAATTTCCTTGTTGGAAATTTCAATAGAATTATCATTGCAACCAAATGCATTAGGAAGAATCCAGTTTTAGGATAATTTGGCATATGTAAATTTTATCTAACATAATTTCATTTTACATAACTTTAAAGTATGGTAAATTGCAGGCTGGTATTTAAGCCGGAGACTAATGAAATGCTCTCATAACATTCGTGAAATGGTAACTTGTAGCCAAAGGAGCTTCAGCCGACACGTTTAACAGGTCCAATGTTCCGTCCAGAACAGTTTCGAGGATCACATTAAGGGAGGAAATCCTTCCAGACAGTCTTCATCAGCTCTGGGAAGAAAATGGATCCTGCAGGCAAAAACTGGCAACACTAATCTCGTTCACAATTCAGAAAAGCAGGCATTGCGGAATAACTTACATGCTGAAAGAAAGACATTTTTTGTTTTACATAGGATATATCTAAAACAAGAAGAGTCCTGATTCTACGTGGAAACGTCCTAATGCATTTGTTTAATGAGGAGTAAATTAGTTTGCCAAATTCACAGACAGTTTTTTAAAATTTGTTTCGTTGTTTCCTTTGCCTGTTCACAGGGTTGTCCCAGCCTCGGCCCCCTGAGCACCGACACCTGTGACTCTCCTCCTCCTCCTCCTCCCCTCTTTGACCAGCAGCAGCTCAGAGTGGCGAGGCCAGGGACAATGGGACGCAAGCTGGACCTGTCGGGCCTAACTGATGACGAGGCAGAGCATGTGCTGAAAGTGGTTCAGCGTGACATGAAGCTAAGGAAGAAGGAGGAGGAGAGGCTGAGGTGAGATGACATTCTCCTGCCTGGGTTTTTTTTCCTTTTCCACATTTGACACTTAGAGGATGATTTGACATGAGCTGATAGAGGAGAGATGTCAGCCATCTGTGAGTGAAAATGACCAGATAAAGTGACGATCAGCAGGCTTGTGTGGTAGTGTTCTTCCATTATAACAGATTTAACATTGCTTTGGTAAAAGAAGCAATATACTGCAAATAGACTCCTGGATCATTTGGGCTAGTATACCACTAAACCTTCTTAAAATGTTACTGTTATGTGGTATAATCTTCTGTCTGGAAGTGCTTATCATAACATCTTTTATTGCACTCCATTTTAGAACCTTTTAAGGCATCCTACTTTATTTGATCTTATTTACTTGAATTTCCAGATGTACACAATTACCATTTTATTGCAATGAGACCACAACATTTTAAGAAAATCTGGGGGTAAAGTCTCAAACAAATGGGTCAGTTATGCTTCTGCTCACTTTTCCACAGTGTGAGCGTCTGCCTCCGAAGACCATTTTTATTACAAGAGATTTCAACTATTGTCCTACTTTTTGTTGGGGGTTTTTTCTGAACCTTATCTGTGTTCATTCTGTGTTATCGTCAACTGGCCTCCCTCATTTTATGTTTTCTCACTGCTGTATCAGAGTATGCAGATGCATTCTTGTGTAATCGCCATTCTCAGTATTTTTGCCCCCAGTTTGTTTGATCCCTCTTTAGTCCTTGATTACATCTCACAAAGGTTCCTACGTGTTGATACCATTGTATCAACATGTAGCACTACCCATGTAGTGCATGTGTAGTGTAGTCGCTCAACATCAACTACATGATTGTATCTTTATCCTGCTTGTGTTTGTGTCCTCAATAAGAAGGACCCAAAGCCTGTTGCAGATGTATCATGTTATTACAATTATTACAGTCTTCCGTCTAAAATCTGAGTGGAAGTGTCCAGAAACATGTGGGGGTTGGGCAGGACTGTACTACTGGATCCTCCATACAGATAAAAGAAGCTCCAGTCACTTCAGCTCATCTCTGTCACCCCAGTTAAAATACTTTGATCTGTAGGCGTGGTACAATTAAAACTTTACTGGTCTTGAAATGCTACCTATTCAAATTGTAAGTATAGCCGTTTCCAAAGTTGGCACTGGCATGCATGAATACACTTTCAGGATTTTTCAGTGATCATAATCAAAGTAAGACACCTGGGGAACCCCAGGATATGGTTTCAAATGCTCTTTTGCTTCGATTATCTTTACTCTGTCTACATTTTCAGCAATAATTATAATAACCTCTTTGCAACTTGAGAAAGCTTTGAAAAAGACACCAACAGCTTTATATAATTGGCTATTTCTTTTCTCTTTTCTCAACAATCTTTTATCCGTATCTCAAAGCCTTTGGCCCTATAATACAACGGAAAACTTACTGATTCATACATAGCCTGCCACATGTTCTGGTCCATATCATTCCCCTCTCCTCCTGTCCTTTAGTGCCTGCTTGCTAAACTGGTTCTGTTTTACTACCGTGTGGATATTGCCAAAAACATCTAGACTCTGTGTAATTTATGTTGCACAGTTTCATTGCATCTGGTATCCCAACAAAATATGTTTTTATCAGCTTTTTATATGTGGCTATAACATATAATTTTGGAGGCACAAATATTCCCTGACTTGGCCTAAACTCAAGCTATTTTGTTATGGAGACGTAACAAATCAGTGGTTTACTGTTCCTGAGTGGGTGCCGCAAGTGATTAGACTGCTTCAATTGGAGTGCTAAACATCTCAGCTAAACTCTGAGGAGCATAACAAAGTTACATCACAGAGCAGAATCCAAGCATCAGTATGCGGAGCATGCATGAAACACATCTTATTTTCCCAGAAACAGTTTCAAAGCGAAGATGGTGTATTCCCAAATTACTAGGCTGTAAAATGTTTCCCCACCAAGCTGTCATGAATGATCAGAAATAATTTATGTCGCTCAGGCTGTTATTACCGCTTTTTTGCTGAAAGAAGATGAGCTGGATAGTGGTGATTTATATGGCAGCGGTTGTTTATAAAAGCCATCAGCATTTGAATCCATGTTGTTTTTGTTCTCCTTTCCAAAGCAGCTTTTCCTAATGGATATTAGATTCAAATTGACAGATTGCTTCAGTTCTGCTGATGGGCTTAACTGTGTGTTACTCAGTCACTGATATGATAGACTCAGTCCCATATTAGGTAAAAGTGCTGCTTTAAGACGTAAAGAAAAATGACATCTTTGTTTGCTATTATGTTAAATATCAATAATAATGTTGCTACTCATGATTCATATCATTGTGTTTCTTCGCGTAAAATCAAGAAAACAATGAATTTCTATTATTCATTTCTCTTGTGTGCATATGTTTTTAGCAGCTTTTCATCCTTATGATAAGGTCCCAGTCCAACATTATGTTAAAGTTCTTAAAATCTGTGAGAGAAAAAAAAATTACATAAATTGTTTTCAACTGCTTAATAAGCCCCTTTACTTGAAATTACATGAGTTTTAATATAGATGCAAACTAAAAGTGTATTGCTTTTGACTCTATAAACCATTAGTGAAATCAGTAAAAAATGAAGAAAGCAACTAAGTTCAAAATATAATCAGTAATTGGTGACTCTCCCCATTTCAAAACTTATTATGTATATTCCTCTTATGTGTGCAACATACCTACCCGTTATTTGAAATTCAAGACAGATTTGGCTTTGTTTTATTTTCCTTATTTTAGTAAGTTGTACAGAGTTGTCCATGGTAGAAGTTCAGGAACAACTCTGGCACGTTTTATGACTCAGCCTGTATTTTAATACTTTATATGCCTTGTTTTAATTCATCTCTGCACTGTATAATTCAGTTAAAATGTCAGCATATAAAATGTCATAAATATGCAAAGGAAAGGTCAATGATGGTTGTTTGGCTATTTTAGGGGAGTTTGTGCAGTTTTTGTTATGTGGCTTAATGAGGACAACCACATTTTGAGGTCTCTGTACTTTTGTACTTTAGTTTGTAAATTAATAATGCTTTGCATGTACTTAGTGTACATGAAGATTAATGAAACAAAAAAAACTCCAAACCATTTTAGTTTATGGCTGGCTTTCTATGAACTGAGAAGAGAACTGATTTTGTTCTCTGCAGGTTTTGTCCATGCTCTGCAAATCAATTTGTTCTTTGGCTGATGAGATATCTGATACTGTTTCTGTTGAGTTTACTTAAGAACAAAGTGCCTCAAACAAATTGAATTATATGAACTGTCTGTATTTGTTCTTTTGTTCATCCATCTGCCTCTGTTCCTGTATGTTCTCAAGGATGCAGCATTTCAATGAAAGCTTTGTGGAAAACAGAAGAAATGTCTTTTCATTTAATAACATTCACTTGTCTAACTCCAACACTTCCTTGTATCCCCCATTAGCTTGCGGTGACCGATCCCAGTGCACTGTTTTTATTGCTAAATAGTTGCTTTAGTGTAGTATCTTAAGCTGATGCTGTGCCTGAATCATCAGGTGTGTTTATGTGCTGTTTCCAGGTTTTCATGTCATGGCTAATGTGTCAAAGATTGCAGAAATTTGAGTCCTAAAAGTAGTTTAATCTCCTTTTTTGTTAAGAAACGGCATAGACATGAATTGGAACCTATTTATAGACAAGCTACATTTAGCGAATTAGTGTAATTCTTTTCTCCATAAATGGTTTCTCCATATGCTCTTATTCAACTCTTCTTCTGACTGTGGGGTTTCAAAACTAAGCAAAGCTTTGTGGCTAAATCCACAGTCGCTCCCACTTTATTAGTGTGGATAAAGTCCAAGCTCAGGAATGCAGTTTTGCCTTTTCCAGACAAGAATTTAAAGAGAAAAAAATGTTTCATGGCTAAATGATGACTCACTTTCTTCTGATAAATGCTTTTGTGCATTTATCCATGTATTTAGTTAATAACTAGGGCTATCAAATTTAATGTATTAATGCATATGATTAATCTGAAAATTTTAATCTGTTATTATTACATGATGCAGATTAATCAGGCATCAGAAAGGAGTGGGGAACCCAAGAACTAGAAAATAAAATGTCTCTATCAATTGCCCCTGAACACATTTGCTGCTATCTGTATGCATGTGTAGTGGAGTAAATTGTCCTAAGTTAATGCTGAGTACTGGGAGACTACATTACCTGCTCTCTACTTCAAAGAAGAAAAAAAATCAGATACTGAGGGGGTTTTTTTTGCCACCAATTACAAAATTGCTTGCCAATTGCACAGTCCAACCAATTGCATTTTAATTGGTTGGACTGTGGCAGAAGGAACAGCTTGTCCACGGTACCATACTTGCAAAGTTAGGCATAGTGATTAATCACAACACTATAGTGTGATTAATCTGATTAAATTTTTTAATCGATTGACAGCACTAATTTTTATATGTCTTCACCAGGGGACAAAGTATTGTCCAGTGAAATTCATTAACATGGCTGCACCTTTAAGGTGCAGCAAAACGGGATGCATTTATTCCAAGTAAGAAACATTAAATAGAGTATTTTGCTGTTATGTTTCTAGTTGGTGAGATGATCAACAATGCTGCTTTCCAGCAGGAAGATTTATTGTTTACACTGTGGTGGTACAAAGGTCTGTGTTGAATTTGCCAAGTTTGCAACAGTGGGGGAAAATTGTGGCGTGTTTTACGAGCCAGGGTGAAATTGGAGTGTCACAGGTTTAGGAATGAAGAAAAGAAAAAGCTTTACAGGACAAATAAGCTGTTAAATGCAGTGTTGGACTATATCAGCATGAAAACTGAACAGAGTGAGTTTACATTTTGCTCTCAATGAAAGTGATATGAATAACAAAGTGAGTATACTGTTCAAAATGTCACCTGGAGTTTTATTCAGATAATTTACCATATATACTGACTTTTTTCCATTTCAAGTCCAAGCTATGTGCATTTTTGTACAAGGAGAGATTGAATGTTTCCTGGATCTAGCAGCTTTTCTTCCTTCTCCCGTTTTATACCCCATTCATTTACTTTAGCTTAGCATGACGTGGGAGACAGGCAGGTACACGCCGCAGGAATCGCCCTGGGAGGTCAGGAGCATTTTGTGAACGGCAGCAGAGGATGTCACTTTGTCAGGGACAGCGTGACCTCTATTTCCGTCGGTGTTTATTCTTCATCTGCAGATGACTCAAGCACAGACACACAGCTTTCTAGATAAGTGGACAGCTTCCAGAATTGTATTCATTTTGAGCCAAGATAAGAGACAAACTGCTTGGTATTCATATGAATCAGTGAAAAGGGTGTAAGTGAAATGTGGAGCCCGAGCAGTGAAAGGATATTAACGTTCCCTTGAGACTTCATTGACGTCTTGTTTTTTTTTTTTAAATCAACACTAAAAAGGGACAAATTGACCTGCTGAGAAGAAAAATGAACTCTGAAGATTGTTTTCTTTCATTGCAGATTTTAATGAGGAACCACCTTTTACAAATGATTTATTTGTAAAAATACAGATGTTAGTTAGCGTCAAGTGGTTTCAAAATGTGTGTTTTCCTGAGGTGGATTTTCCAGACTAGTGAACTGTTGACCGCTACTAGTGCCTGTTGTGGGAAATTCCAGAGATCTAATAACTCGTCCAGTCCGGCTTTGCAGGTTATTAAATGGCTCCATTGTGTTGAACACAAATGCATTATTCCTTTCTTCCCAGTGTACAACATATCTACTTTGTGCCATAATCCATTATGGGGGTTCTATGTTAACATTCAGGTTTACCAGCATTAACTGATGATGATGTCTTCAATAGCACCAGTGCTAGAGCTCTGACTGGAAACCAGCATAGATCTAGAATTATGTTGTACATTAGCATCCTGAAGAACAAGGCAATAAATATTGTTTATATTGCAGACTTTAACACATTAATTACTACTTAAGTTTAGGACGCATGTAGACTCATTTGAAAGCTTCATTTGAAATTCCTCACTCATATACAAGACACCACCAGTCTCTCCCCTTTACTCCTGTTACCCACAATGCTTTGTAATATGTGTTAGAAATGAATATTCTAACACATATTAAAAAATACACAAAAAATCTCTCATGACAAATATGGATTAAAATAGGAATATCATTTTTTATATATATATATATATATTAAGCAGAATAATATAATGGACACTATGGATGAAAGATGGAGGTCAAATATATTTTAAATTACTACTTATCAGGACTTTGCTGTGCCTTAAATCACAGAGAGTGTGTTAGTTTAGCATTTGATAATTTTAAGAGGAAATTTTCTGTTGCAGGCAGATAATGTGGTGCAATAAAAAGACCCAGACATCACACACTGATGAATAGTTAGCAAGCATAAAAGGATTTAACTAAGGATCCGTTACTTATTATTTCTTCCACCCAAAGTCATACTTGTTCTGCTTTTACCAGTAGAGTTTATTTTTAAGAAGCCTTTTTTTTTTTTTTTTTTTTACTCTGATGAGCAAACTGCAGAGTGGTAAGGATTTGCCTTAAATATTGCTGCTAACCCACACAGGAGTTTCAGGGGTTTCCTCCAGTTTAGTTGCCACATGGATGGAAAATACTCTACTTATTGTAGAAATTATCTAATTTTGCCTTTGGTACCTGCATGCTGCAGCGATTGCCTCATATTAGGTTTGATCTTATTTTATATGCAGCCCTAAACGAGTGGTTGCAAGGGAAGGGTTGGAGATGAAATTCTGTCCTGGAGCTTGGCTTGAAAGGGCTTTTTGGTCAGATCCACACAACAGGCAAAAGTGGAACCACAATTTTCAAGCAAAATAGCTTTATTTACAGTAGAAAAACCTCATTTTTAAAGGCAACAGAGCTCGCAACTGTGCCATTGTGCAGCCTCATAAGGGAAGTTAATATGATTCTAAGGGAAGCGTAAGGCCAAGCTGCACCTGTACCTGCACTCTGTCCTTCCTCTCCTCTTCCTCTTTGATCTCCTCTTCCCTCTCCTGTATCTCCTTCTCCATCTTTCCCTCCTCCGCCTCCCTCTACTCCTACTGGCTTTATGCAGTCCTTCATTTATGACTCCATGACCTCAGCTGACTTTGCCCCTGTCTGCTACTTAACAGCGACAATGATTGACTTTATAGAGTTCATTGTGTTAGAAAACAAATACAATATAAAAATCAACTTAAGAGAAGCGCTGAACACACAGGAAATCATTTATTGACTTTATTTGTAATTTTTCTTGACGTGGTATAAAAAAAAGAAAAGAAAATGTATATTAATTGAACAAACAGGACAATAATGTATGTCTGTAAATTTAGATATTTTCTTGTTTACTTTGAACACAGGCTTTCTCCTACATCGTTTTCTTTTCTAATAAAGAAATATGTGCCTTTTTCTGCCCAGCCAGTGGATGGATTTTAATTAATCAAGCAGTTAAATTATTTATGCACATTTGGCGCAACATTGTTGGTGGGTTGCCTTTAATTTTCTGTGTGCCCTGAACACAATGGATGTCAAGTTTTTCTGCAACACCCATCTCTTTCTTATTTCTTTTTGGTATGTTGGTTAACAAAAACCCTCTCCTCTTTCTTTGTTTCTTTTTTAAATTGTGAGGAGCCGCTGGTATAGTATGTAAGACATCAGACTGAGCCAGTCTGACCTCTCACTTAAAAACGGCTGCGCAGCAATGCCGCCGATGGAACGGATCGATTGTTTGGGAAACCTCCTGAACTTCCCGATGGTCATCCTGCTCCTTATGTCTAGACAGCCCTGAGCTGCACAGGGACATTTCAGTAAGATCAGGATTATGAAAACAGACACCAGAGGTGAAGTTTAGCTAAAATATAACTTAGTAACACAATTAGCAAAATGCTTTACTGCAAGCTCCACTGTCTTAGCAGGGTCAGGCTTCAATAAGAAGCTGTTCCTTTCCAAAATAATGACTTGATGCAATTGGTTGAATTTCTTTAAATAAACTTCCTTGTCAAAACAAATTGAATTTGACTGCTGGATTGAATCTGAATGTATGTTAGTCAATATGACTGGATGGATTTCTGTCATGAATTATGGTTTTGGAGGTGATGAGGATGGAAGCGGCAGGACCCAAACATGGTGGGAAATGAAGGTTTTTAATGATGAATCCAGGCAACACAGGTGAGCAGCGGCAATAGCTCTGACTCTGGTAGCAACTGGCATTTGACAAATGACATAAGACTGTTGACAATAGACACTGACACGACAAGGATCCGACAGGGAACAAGAGACACAAGTGGGTTTAAATACACGGGGAAACAATCAGGGGAAACAAGGGACAGGTGTAAACAATCAAGGGATAGACGGGACAACAGGAGACTCAACTGAACACAGAAACATAAATTAATACATAGAATAAACCAAGCTACAGAATCATCCTGTCACCAGATACCGCTCAGCTTTTAAACATGAGTAACCAGTGAATGCCTGAATGTAACACGTCACTGTAAAGCAACTGCTTTACACAGGTGATTACCTCATCTACCTCTATCTTTGTTGTGAATGTGGAATATTTCTCACGGCATGTAGTCACTGAATTGGGTTTTCATGTCGTTAATTTTAGTCTGGCTGTTGTTGAGGCAGTTGTGTTCTCTTGGCTGCGGTTTCTCCCCGGTTGGGATTAGCACATTGCGTTATTGATGTGGGTTATTTGTCTGAGTCATGTTGATGTGGATTGTTTTTGATGTGGAGGTGTGTGTGCTGGCAGTGCCTTTGTGATTTTGCACATAGCAAGTAGAAGCGACCTTGTTGTTGCTGTTGCCACATTGTCAGATAAAAAAAAGCATAATTTTATAGTGGACCATAAAAAAATGACCTACCAGGGTAACGTTATGTTCGCTAAGCAAAACATCAGATTTTTCAATACTGACATGTTGTGAAACAGGTTTTTTCTGTAATCTTGCATAATGCTTTTGTTGGACATTCTGGCTGTTTACTTATTACTGCTTTATAAATCTAACACTAATAAGAAAGTATTTTTGTGCACTTCAGAGGTTGGTTGTAGCCAGAGTTCACTCATTCATTTGGCATGATTCTCATTCTAATTTTAGGCCTTGTATATTTTATTTTTGGACAATATTGATAATGCAACAAATGTAACTCCTGTAATTCATAAAACGAAAGAATAGGCAGCACATGTTTGAACTTAACACAGAGTAATTTATATGGTTTATGCTAGGAAAAGAAAACATTTTGAATTTCTTTGATTGTCTCTGTTTTAATAAGTGGTCACATATTCAGCCAGATTTATTTAAGAAGCTTATCACTACAAAAAGTGTTCTGTTGAGGTGCATCTACTGATTTTACTAGAGTTTCCATGTAAATTCAGTGATAATTAAAGAAAATCCAAAAACTGTGAAACCCAAATCTTTTTTAAATATCAAAGTTGTTTGTTGTGTATTTATCAAGCGATGGAAAAATACAATGCAAATAAATCACAGTTAAAAATGAATGTGACATGTCCGTGATTAGTATATGTAAATTTTTGACTTGTACTCTGTGTGGCAGGAAATTATTCAAATGGAGAAGTAAAGGAAACTTATGAGATCAAACTTTTATCTAATTGTTTGTTTTGAGATTTTAAATGATACTGACTTTGCAAATGATTTTCCCTCCTGTCCTTTCTTTCTTTGTAAGGAGGATTTGACATCACGTTGCCACATAGTGAGTTTTCCCACTGACTTCTGATCAGTCCAGTTCTGCTTTAATTAGCTTTTTTTTTTTATGAGGGGCTACAGAGCTCTGACAGACTCTATGATTTCTAATTAATTCTGATTTGACTCTTCGTAGATGATATTATGACAATCAGACTTAATTAGAAGACAGAAATACGGGCCCCTACTGACCACGGTGATTAGACATGTGCTTGCTGACGCATGCACCGGTGAAACACACACAATGATGCATTGCATATCTGCTGTATATTGATGCAGAAAAGAGCATCTTACTTGTTAACTTGGCCAATCAAAATTCACAAAGCATATCTAATTTTTTACAACATGAGCTTGTATCCACAAAACCTAAAAGGAAAACTGGGACTGAACATCGTTCTGTCTTCTGTATTAGCATAAAATGTTCTTTGCAGATGGTTGTTTAAAGCATATGAAGGAGGAAGGGTTCTGATTTCCCACGAGTTCAACAAATCAGCACATCACCTCTATCCACAGCAGCCGCTGAGTCCACAGGATTGGCTGATGAGATAGTGCAAAGCTAATCCACCACAGCTACTTGTAGAAAGGTTGCTTTCATGCCGCGCACACACCGCTTCCAGCTGACGGAGTGGATAGGTTTCACCTAAATAACCTTGCCTGCCAGAATGTGTTTGTGTGTCTGTGAAAGCGCCGGCATGCTGTTAAGGTTCTGCTGACTCAAAGTCAAATGGAAGAGGACAGAACAGTGCGTAGCATCATGCTACTCTATTCAAATGTGTTTCTTGTCAAGATAAACTCTAGATGGAGCTGGAGAAAGACTCGCATGGCTTGAGAGAAATCAACTGAGTTGTAACTTTGGATTTCTGTAATCCAATAGAGACTCCATATGACTGTGACAAAATGTCAAGAGAAGTGAAACAAAATAATTGGCTACAATAGAAATGAAAGTGTGTGTGCGTTCATGTGTGTTTGTTCTTGCTTTAAATCGATCAATCTATTTGGCTTCAACACAAGCTTCTCCTCTGTCTGTGTCTCTCTCCTTACATTTACAGTCAAATTGAGGTAAGGTGGAATCAGATGCTCTCTTTCCAAGAGAAGGGAGTAATTTATCTAGACATCGACTAGCCTTATTAGTAAAAATAATTTCTATACTTTCTTCTCTGTAGGCCAGCTCTTCAGCATTGTCACAAAACTAATTAGCTATGCAGAAATCCACTCACTTATTCACTGTGTCTCAGCATTTTAGTCAGATATAAACCCAATCTTCATTTGTTATTTTTGTTTTTTTGAGTCATTCAGAGATTGACTTGTTTGTGTGCCTGATGGATCAGCCAAGTGCATTTTGGCTGAAGGTCGCAAACTGATCATTGGATGCCGTCTGTCAGGGTTTTTTGGTTGAGAGCAAAATTCATTTTTCCATCGATTACAAGTTGTGCAGAAACAGCAAAGAAATCCAAACTTTTCTGACACTTTGTGGTGCTGCTTTAGTTTTCTGCAGTGACCTCCAGTAGTTTAAGCAAAACTAAACATTTCCAAACAGCCTAAATTGTCTTTTGCGTAATGAATCGAAAGGGTAGCTGCCATCTTTCAGCTAGATGGTGAAGGGGAGCCACGACATTTTCCAAAATGATTGAAAAAAACTCCCAATTCCTACGTTTCGTCAGAAAAAAATGACTTTAAAGCATGTGAACAATGTGACTTTTTATTTTTATTTTGGCGAATATGAGAAAACAATAGCAAAAATGTCTGCATAAGCATACTCAGCACATACCTGGGATCATACTGGAAGCACTGATACCATGTAGTGGTCAAGAGTATGATCAGTTATGTCTAATTTATCTAACGTGCATAATAAATAGCTACATTTATGTCTTTTGTATGACTGCATTCAAATGAACAACCCCCTTTTTACATTGCAGTTTGAATATTGGCAAAAACACGAATAATTAGTTATTTTTGTATAAAGTGCTGAGCAGAGGTGTGGAGTTCTAGTACTGGGGAAAATAGATGTTAGTAGTTAAAATGACTTCAACCCTTTTTGCAACAGTCTCCAGAATAATGAGAAGTCTGAGCTGGCTGTCACACTGTAACTTTCTCCACAAACCTTCACGCTTCCTTTCTTTGTAGCGTAGTGTGTAATAAAGCAAAGAGCAGGACACTGGCGGCCTTGATCACTCACCCGCCTCACTGGCGGTCACCAGCCTGTGAGATTACAGGCCTGTGAATCAGACCAGGTGGTTGGCAGCACCAGCCACCTCCCCACCCTGGGAGACTCTCCTGACTTAATTTGTGCTCACATATTTCTCCACAAAAAATAAAAATCTGAACTAGCACAAGGTCATCTACATAGCTGCTCAGATGGCAACATAACTCTTTGATGGCTCAGGATGGTGAGTGGAGAGGCCTCATGGGATAATTTGTCAACTGGCTTGACAGGTACCATCTGTTATTTATCCCAAATCAAAGGTGCTCTTATTAATATAAGCTCCAGATGAACATGAAGCCTTTCTAAAAAAAAAAAAAAAAAAAAAGCCTGCAGCTTTCCGCAGCACAGAAGTCATCTATCTAAATGTATTACTGGACACACTGCCCAAGGGGTACATGAGTTTTTGATTTGGTGGAGGGCTGAATGTTTCAATAAATTAGAACATAATTGAAAAATTCATTTTTTATTTTTTTTTTGGTGCTTTGATTCAACAAAGGAAAACCAATATTAAATTGAGCATGCTTATATATCACCATTTATTTAATTCCATCAATCATTACAGATGACATGAATTCATTCTTTGTCCAAATAAAAAGAAAAACTGAACTAAGTGCTTGGAATACATCACTTTGTGTGCGACATGCCCCTGTCTTTATATTGTAAGGATTAATTTACATTTTAATCTCCAGGTTGTGAACAATTTCAGTCCATTGCTACAGTTTCTAGGTGGATTAAGTGGCTAGCGTGGGCTCCAGTGTGCATGAAGCCATTGCAATGCATCAGCTGAGGTCTGCTGGTAGCATAAACTGTAATCTGATTACTTCTGATGACATCATCAGAAACAGAGCGGCTAAAAGTGTTGCACACCAAGCCAGCCAAATGCACACAATTTAATTTAGACGTCATGCTTTCCCTCCGGTCCTGTTGAGCTGTTTGGATATATTCCTCCACTCTAGCGTTGCTGACCGCGAAGCACAACAGTTTTAATGTCTAAAACATTTGAGACTCGCTGGTAGGGTTTTGCATAAAGGATTGGCTACAGAGCGATTGTAAAGGAGGGATAAAGCGTTTCGCGGTGCAAACCTGTTGGTTTTAATTTTGGATCCATTGATTCTCATTTTTTTCTCCACTGGATCCAGAGTAGGATTTGGTCAAATCCTACTAAAATGAGCAGGATTTGATCAATGTCTACTTCAGGGCTGTTGCTGCATTTAATCAGTCACCACAGCACAACATTTACACTTTAACAAAATCTATCTTGTTTTAGTCGGGGGCTTTCAACATCTTCTGTTTATGTTGCTGTGGTTTACTTATATTTATTTAAAAGTAGAAAAGCCTGTGCAGAGACCATTCCCCCCTTTTAATGTTTGCAATTAAATGTGGTATCACTTTGATGTGTTTTATAGGCTCACACTTCAGCTAAAACCACCTATTAAAGAGCCTCATAAAACACTTCAAATGAATACAAATCCCCTCATGAGTACTTCAAACTGGGCTTAACGTATACACAATATCTGAAGACTTCCCAGTGTTTTTAATGTGCTTAATATTTCTTCTGCTCTTCATAAATGTGGTCTCTTTTTGTTATAATGCATCCTTAAGTTTCTTGCATTCATATTTTTTTTCCTGCTGCGTTCGGAAGAGAGACATTTGCATTTACTGAAATCTCCAGTTTAAGTGTCAACCTCAACTACTAGCTCATGTTTCAAACATATCTACAGGACCTCTCAAAAGCATCCTGAAACGTGTTTCATGTTACAAACACAAACTACATAAAATGAAATAAAATAAGTATTTTGTTTTGTACTGTTATGTAATGCAATAAACCAACAGGAAGTGGTGAATTGATTTTTAAACAAATCAAAGACTAGAAAGTGTGGTGTGCGTTTGTATTCAGGCCCTTTGAGTCAAACAACACTTTGCAGGGCTACCATTTAGTTGCAGTAATGCTGCAAGTCTTCAGCTCTACCACCTCAAATGCCTGTACAGAACTGTGAACTAATGCAGAAAAGTTCAAGGTGTCTGAATACTTTGCGTTCTGAGCGCACATTTTGAGTGTATTTAATTAATCAAAGTCTTTCTCCTTAAACTGACATCTGACTGAAACTTGAAAACCTAATCAGTCTCCTGCTATTTTCCATCTCCTCAGATAGATGTGTGTTTCTAGGTCTAATTTTCATTGCGTAGAGCTCAGCTGGTCTCCGTGGTAACTAAACAAGACGTCCTACACTCCTCGTGACCTTCAACCACAATCAGATTAAATACAGAGAAGGACTCACCAAATTATTGCTACCTCCAGCTCATCCAAATTAAAGATGCCCTAAAGTAAAGTGTTATTGTTAGAAACTTCAGTAACCAACGTCTTGCCCTCTAATCAAACTGTAACGTCCTTCAACTTGAAGAAGTGTCATCTAAAGTGCACAAAAATGAAGACAAGAGGCATTTTCAGGTAAACGCAAACATTCGGAGCATTCTGTGACAATCGGTGTGACATAAATTCATCTGTAATGGTTGGTAAACAACATATATTCTGACTTTAATTAGCCAGACATACAAGAAGACGTTTCCCTGACTTGTAATCAAAACAAGCCAATAATGACAGCTGGAAGCCTTTCCAAGAATCTGCATCACCGCGGTCTGAGGTGAGAGGAGCAGGCGCCGGCATTTATGGCCTCATATGATAGGTTAAGACACCTGTCAGTCAGTGGGTGAACATATTAAAATTATCGGCTTGATGCCTCTATCAACTCTGTAATTTAAATAATATTCCAGTTGTTAGCTGATCTTTTAATTAAGCTCTCTCCCATAAAACCCTTCAGTCGGTTTGCACAACTAGCTTTAAAACAAGACATTAATAGTTTAAATTACATCAAGTTAGACTGTGCTGTATTTTTCACTGATTTAGCTGTGGTTCTCTGCCACCCGTGGGTGTTTTTTAATATATTTCTCAGGAATTGCTCACTGGTTGAAAGTCGGTGTTCAAGGGATTATTATGAGTCACATCTGGAGCAGCAGTGGTTTGCTCTCCCCCATCTGGTTAATGAAGGCAGCGGTGGCTTAAAGCACACATTCTGCTTTCCCCTAATGTCTACCAAGTGGTTGGTTATTGAAACTTATTTTGAGGAGAATAAACGTTTTGCTTCTATTTCAACTGTTTGACGTGTAAAAAATGTATGCTCCTTCCTGTTTACTTATTGCTATCGCTGACAAAGATGCGTTAAAAAGCTCCAAAATGTGTAGCTCTCTTAAAGTAGATGCGAAATCTTAAATGGGAAATAATAAAACAGGATAAAAGTGAACTGAAAATTTGAGGGATTTCATTCATTGGTGAAAGAAATCCCACATTACGCAAAAATCATAGTGATAGATACAATAATTCTTTAATAAGAATCATTGTGGGAATTCAAAGATTTTAAACTAAGTGAGTTAATAATCTAAAATATTTTTAATCTGTCATTTTTAATCCATTACTTCCTGTTTCCTGGGGAGGGTTAGATTCTGGAACCATTTCCTTTAGCTACTCTTCAAAATGGAAGACAGGAAAACAGATAATTCAAGTAAGGCGTGTGTTGAGCAAACTTCTAAAAGAAAGCAGCTACTCAGCCAAATGAACAGTCAGGGGAGCAATTAGGTTTTTTTATTGGATATTGTTTTCAGTTCACTGCTGACACCAAATTGTTTTCTTGTTTCTTTCTTAAACCAACCTAAAACCTTTCAACAGTTATTTTTAACTTACACCATCATTCTGTTTTTTATTTCTTCATTTACTGTGTAAATACCTTAAAACTAAACAAAAGCAGGGATTAACAAAGCATCTTTAGGTATTTAAGCATTTTATCTTTGCTATTAGATGTTACATTTTTCAGAAATGCAGCACTACACTGCCTTCAAGTTCCTCACTGAGTCAACATTTAACTTATTTTAAGTGGTTTTAAAGTAGGTTTAGTTCCTCATCCTCAGTCTAGAATACCTCACTAAGCTATTGTCCCTACCTGTACGTCTTTACCAAATAAACTCAAAGAGCCCAAACTACAATTCTGATATGTAAATAATGACTCTGCCTCTCGTTATGTTTGCTTTTTTTTTTTCTTCTTCTGATCTCTCCAGCTTTCCTGCAACAAGTCCATTTTCTGTTTCCCCAACTTTCCATTTCTCTTCTTGATGCTTGCGGTTTTTCTCTGGATGGATAATATGTTTGCCTGACACATATTCCATTCTCCCCGGCCGAGGACCCTGCCGCGAAGCCTGTCTGACGTCCCAGCTTTCACCTTTCTTTTCTTGCGCAGCCACTGTAAACAGTCAATATGGAGGCTTGTGCAGTGTATCACTGGGTAGGTGGATTAAGCCCTGAGGACTCTTGCTTGTCAGCTGTGAATCACTGCCAGCTCTACGTCTGCAATTACAGTTGTGGTCTGGTGAGGAAAAGCAGCGGCGGAGACATGTGGAATACATATTTAGACTTCTTTGGCTCTTTGGGGAGAACCAATATTAATATTTAATTGCAATTAAATATACAGTCGGCCTGGGTAGCATCCTGTCTGCTGTACTTAGCAGGCCTAAACATGGTTTTGAAACAATCGTTGCTCCTCCACCTATTTTTGTCATTGTAAGGTGTTTTTTTTTTAAGGCTGTGCATCGGAGTCGCTAATGATATTATTGTATTTGGGTTGACTAGAGACTTGCTGTGTGTTATAAATGAGTTCTTTGAGCAGCTGCATGGCTCAGACGCTGGGGTGAAAGATGTTTCAAGCATACAGATTTTCTGCAGCACAACCACAAGCAGGATTGTGAAATTGAAATGGCAAAAAAAAAAATTGTCCTGTAAGCAGGAATGTGATCTTTAAAAAAAATGGAAGAAAATAAAAATAAGTGTTTTTTTTTTTTATTATTATTATTCTGGGAAATGACTAACTTCAGCACAAAACAATGATTGTGTTGTGCTGAAGCTAGATCTGCTTTAAGGCGGTTTATCCTCTTCATCTTTCTCATTTCCCTGTGAGGAAATATTAAATCATTTCAAAAACATGGCACCTCCTGAGAGAAAGCTCTTATGTTCACTCATTATTATGTAACCTTACGGCTGAATGTCGGCACTTTGAAAACAATGCTAGTCTTTAAAGCCCTGTGTGCTGCACTGCAGCCAAAACAAGCACAAACATATAGAAGCTCCACTACTTACAGAGTGCTCTGTTGGCAGTGTGCTATTGAGGCTAAAGGGAGCCAATTTACGCTCTGCTTTACAACTTCTCCCCTGTTTTTTTTTTTTTTTACTGCCTTCCTCCTGTGACTCAGACAGGGATATTTTCTGACCCATTAAAATGCACTCCCACCCTCCGAACACCCTCATCTTTGTGCAGGCTTGCAAAATGACCTTCTCTGCAGAACCCATAGGGAGCACTGTTGTCCAAGTTGTCATGACTGAGCCTGAGCTGCCCGCACATGGCTGCACTCTGTCCGTCCCAGCGGTCGACCACACGCCTCAGACCAGACCGAGTGACAGACAGCACTCTCTTCCAGGCTCCTGGCAAAGCTGCCTGTTTAAAAAAAAAAATAAAGGCAAAATAAATAAAATAAAACATCATCATCCTCAATCTATGAAATATTATTAGATTATAATATTTAGAATTGCATAAGAATTGTATAATAGCATAATAATTCGATATTTTGACAGGGATCTTTATCACAAAACTGTTTGCAACGTCATTATTGTAGTAGTTTTTACAGATTTTTGATTGTGAAATATTAGAAATTGGACATTTTGTCACATTTTGTTGTGTTATTTTTTTGTGTGTGTTACACCGACACAAAGTAGTGCATAAGGATCAGAAGGAAAGTTCTGGATAGCTTTCAAAATGCGTTACAAAAATGTGTGTCATGCATCTGAATTCAACCCGTCTCAGTCTGTACTTCAAGGAGCCGCATTACTCTGTAATTTTTTACAGAATAATATGACACTTGTAAGACTTTTCCTTACCTTATATATCACAGAATTTATTTGCCAACTTTTGTCCATTCTTCTTTAAAAAATAGCGTATTCTTCTCAGTCATAATTAATGAAGAACATCTGTGAATATCCTCAGGTGGATTTAGGTCTGAACCTCAATTTGGACACTGCAACACTTGAAAAGGCTTCAGACTGAGACATTCCTTGCAGCATTGGCAGTAGGTTTAGGGTCTTTGTCTTGGTAGGATCTTAGCAGCCCAACAGGGTTTTTTCCATGATTGTATTTTGCACCATAAGGTGACCTTTAAGTGACCTTTAAGGGCAGCTGGCTGCACAGGGTTTTATTTTGGGATACCAGAGTAAAAGAGAGTGAACACAAACTCACATCTCACTTCATCAAACTTTTAGAAAAATGTAAAACCATTACAGTTGTACAGTTTTGCTTCCACTTTACAATGTGCTACTTTGTGTTGGTCCCTCATATAGACTCATATTGTAATGACACTGTCTCTTGAGAGCAGCAGAATACGCTTTACATAAAACTATGTAGATCAAAGTGTAGCAACTCTGTTAAACCGAGTGTAGAAGTAAAACCGATGGCGCAGCCTGAGCCAAACTGAGCAATGCAAGTGAGAACGCACTGAGATAACAATGTGTGCAGTGATGCTCGGAGCTGTTGTGTGAAGTTAACCGGGGTCACATTATCAGGGAGGAAAACCTCTCTTCAGCCTGCTAGATTAGAGAAGTCCACGGCCCAGCGCATCCCTGATGATGCTTTTCTTGACGCCCGCCAAGCGTTTATGGTGGCTTGAACGCTCCACAGTGGTGGGCAATTGGATAATGTTAAAGTTATTCTCACCTCCTGCTGCAGCACTTTGTAGTACGATTCTCAGCAGTTGTTATAGAGCATTGAGCTGTGGTTGATAGCTGTTATTTTTTTATTCAGTGAAAAAAAATAACTGAAAAATGATATACATTGGGATACAGGTGAAGTCTGAAAAGGCTCAGTGGGACATAAATGAGAAGTTATAGTGCCCTCTTGGGGTTTTAGGTGTCATTACTCATTTTAGTGACTCCAACCTGGCCTCATTTTCTGTCTTCTTATCTCGATGCATTTTGTTTGTTGGCTCAAGTGAACAGCTTAGCGATTTTATAAAGCGTCTGCTGTATTTCAGGCTGATCAGGCTGAAATATTATATGGATAATGTCAGAGCAGAAGCTGATTGTTAATTTTGTCCTTCTACTCTTTTATCCATCACTCATCCCAGCTTTAATTCCAGCAGCGTTATTGACAATAGACGGGTCTGTGCACACGCAGACACACAATTTTATTTATGCATTCCTCAAATGAAATGTGCTCAGGGTCTCCGTTGGCTCCCCGACGTCTTTGATCATAAAATAAATTGTGTCCTTCCATATTGACATTTTCTGAGAGGAGCCAGAAAAAAAAAAAAAAAAAAGATCTCCTGTGTGTCCTCACACTTTAAAGCAATTCAGTCTCATCTCTGTCTAAAGACAAACCCGAGGAGACGTTTAGTCAAACTTTACTCTGCTTTACAAGCAAGACAGACAGGTGAGGTGAAGTGAGATGTATCTTTGTGCCACACAGGGAATGATTGTAATAATTAGCAGGACACTTATTACCCTGCTCTGGGTTGATGCATCCAGTTATTGCCAGAAAAGAGAGAGATAGAGAAGAGCTCGGGCTGGCAGGAGTCGACAGAGGTGGCGTTGGGGGAAGGAAACTCAGGGGATGTGGGTGAGGAGGATCGCTCAGGGAGGAGGAAGAGGAGGGAAATAATTAGCTGAGCTTGTCATTCTAGTGATTAAACACTGATTTAGAAGCGTGCTCAGTGGGTGCGCTGAGCTAGATTGGTTGCTCTGTTCTGCTCTGCTCTTAGCGGAGATGTGACATGTGAGGACTGGGTCACTGCTCTGCAATGCAGCAGCACAGAGGTGCAGCTCAGTTCAGCTCCATCGCCGCCCCTTCCATGCAGCTCTGATTGGTGTTTGTGCACAGAACAGATGAGTTCTGAGATCAGATAAGTCCCTGCTAGTTTTCACGTTGCCAACACAAGAGGGGAGGGGGAGACGAATCCTGCACCTGGATGTTACACCTTGATTAATGGTTTTCATTAATGCCGCAGAGAGAGCGCGTGTTGTTTTTCTCGGTTAGTTTAAAAATGAAAGATGGATTTTTGCGTGCGGAGCATGGCCTGAAGTCTCAACGCTCCAACAACTGTACCTTCAAGCCAACCCGTTTTCTGTTTATTAGCATTCAAAGCAGGCGATCTTCCTTGTCTGATGCTGAAAAAGCTGGTACTACTTATTCCTAATGCTCGCATTAATAACTTCAGGCACTTTATTTAACCCACTCCCTTCTTTTTACACTTTATCCTTGAGGTAATGTGCAAAACAACCTTCATTTATGCCAACCACAGAGGCATTCATGAATATTAAAAAAAGGCAATAAATATGGTTTACATTGCCCTTCATGCCCTCTGAGTTTTCCCCCTTTTGTATTTTTATTTTTTTGCATGTTCTGGATTGTTTTCTCTGATAAACAGTAGCACTGGTGTTGAATTCAGATTCACATTGAATCAAGCATCATGTGCTCATATTGGTAAAGGTTTGAAATTAACCAAGCTGTGATTACACAGTTTTGTGTGCGCTGTCTGCTCTGGATTCACAAAGAAAATTGCATTAAAGATACACTAGTGCTGTGCCAGTTTGAGCTGCTCTACACCAGAATCCGTCGTCAAATCTCTGGGTCATGACAGAAAGAACACGATTGTGCATACAGCGACTGAAATTATTTTTTTTCTGCAGGATATCTGGGTTCTTCCTTAGAAATAGGGTGAGCAGCTTGGTCATCCGGGAGGTCATCCCAAAGAGACACACTTTCTACCTTTCACATTTGAATTTTGGTAGATTTTTCGTTCTCATCTTTTGTTGAGATCTGCATCAGATAAAGCATGGGCTGCAACCATGAACACCTGTGGTTTGAGAGATAAGCAGCGGCTGCCAAGACTGACTCAAAGAACATTGTGGCAACTTTTTTCAGCTTGGAGTTGAGGTGCTAGATATCGTTGCATCACGACTCATTGATGTAGGAGAGACAGATGTTTTCTGACCCAGTTGGAGGGCTTGTTGGTGTTGCCCACTGGGGTGGATCTGCACCCCTTTTTTTTTTTTACTCCCAACTGAGTCTCACTCCTTTTGAGAGATAGAAAGATATCAGATAAGAAGAGACCTTTCATCTCTAGGTTTCGTGAAAAGTCTAAAAGTGAAGGGATGGACTGGAGTCTTTTTCCTCCTTTTCCAGCTTCCCCATCTTTTGACAGCTGGCTAGATAAGCAGACGACCCAAAGAGGCTTTTCCACCCAGAGTTGAGTAAAAATCCCAAAAGGTCTCACAGCTTTTCAAACTTGAATTAGTTCATTGATAAATTGTTGGAGAGTCATTCATTTAAAACTCTTATTAGTAGGAGATTATTTGAATTCCGTGTTTTGTCTTTGTGTTAGCGCAGTCTGTCATTTATGTTTCTCACCAGTAATTACTTGTTGATACAGATTAGTGTGATTAATAATTCATTTACACTTTGATTCAAAATATGGCTGCGGGTGACGTTTCCTCACATTCCGAAAACCTTTTCGTTTTACTTTTCTTTCCCCAACTGGAAACGTCTTAACTCGTAAGATCACTAAGTCCGACATTATAAGAATCTGCAACATGTTCTTTCTTATCGTTATATAAATATTTAGTTCTGAGTGAATATGATCTCTTTCCCCTCACACCACTGATTCCATTTTGTCACTGAAAACTGATATTTTTTCCCCCCTCCTTTTCTTCCATTTCACTGGTCTCTTTAGAGAGAAGGAGATTGTAGAGGTTTAAATGAACACAGCGGCAGAGACTTTCCGTCTGTAGACACAGCCTAATGGGAACATACGTTTTGTACAAACAGCTTTAGATGTGTGCAGGAGGAATCTGAAAATATTAGTTTTCCCCAGAGATGTTTGCAAGGAAAGACACAGTCAGCAGGAAACGTAGTAAGCTTACATAGAGAAAAAAATCTTTCTGAGTTGTTTCAGTCATCAATATTGTCTTGCAGACAGCTCTGTGTGATTATTTTTCATCCTTGCGTTTAGGTCTAAAACAGATGTGATGCTTCTGAATTTCAGGAATATAGCTTTTGCAAGTACTTGCTAAAGTTAAATTAGCAAGTACCAAGGACTGTTTGTTACACTTCTGGTTTTAAGTGTAAGCAGTAATGAATAATACTAAACATGATCCGTAAATATAAGTAGCGCAAACGTTTCTCCATGATTCTCCCAGCTAAGAGGCGTGTAAATTACATACCCTGCATCCTTAATAATCTGTGACTCATTTTCTAACTGGTTAGTCATTACATGACATGAAGACAGAAGTTGTAATTTCCATCAGCCAGTTCCCAAGGTAACAATGAGCAAAGTTGCAGACTTGACCAAAAAAAAAAAAAAAAAAAGATATTGGATGCCGGGTCGTTCTGTAATTTATGACCCCATTTTGTATTAAGCACACTTTATTATCCCAGCGCACTAGCTGGTGTTCAGCAGCATTTATTGCTCTTTCCTCTCCCTCAGTTTAGCCTGCATGCATTAATTAAGTGATTTTTAGTAAGAAATCTTCACAGAACATTAAAGTGATTTACAGAATAGGACTAGGAGGTAGCAACCTCTTCTAAACATATTAAGCAAATACCTTGCCAGCTGAAGTAATTTAACCTCTTTGGAACATAAATCATATGCATTGTAAAATAAATGGGAGGACATGATGTAATGTGAATAACAAAAATCCTGTCTGGCTTAATAGGCCCTTGACAAGCCCAGTATTTGTTCACACACTCCCCTTCCTCCTTATCCTCTTGTTTATCCTTCTCTCTACCCCTTGTATTTTGTGTTGTCCTCTTAAACTGCATCCTATGCAGAGGTCATATTTTATAAGCTCTGTTTGGCCCATCAGCTGACACTTTATAGTTTTGTGCTTGCTGGGAGCAGCATAAACAGAAAGGTTGTTTGTTACAAGCTCAAGCTGGAAGCTCCCCATGTATTCTCTGGGCCAGCAATTTAGTAATCGATTAATCAACTAAAACTTGCCATTTGCTAAAAAATGGGTCCATTTTTGGCTTCAACCAGTTCAAATTCTGTTAAAGCACAGAACAAAAAAATAAACTTCTAAGTACCTTTTGCTATCCAATTTTTAATTGGTTAATCCAAAAACAACCTATAGATCAGCCCTACACTTTACTGGTGTCATCAAGCAGAAAAGGTCTTATTGTTACAATTTTTTTTACTGCAGATGCATTTTTTCCTACAAATAATCTAGTGTACACTAAAGGAAGGCAATGGTATTGCACTTTAGAGAAAAAAAATAAATAAATTCTTTTTCCAAAAATTAAAGGAACTATTTTTTAATTTTTTTTTTAGCATTTCTTATGTATTTCTTAGAAATAACATTATAAACTAAACTTAAGCAATTAAATTAAAAATCTGTAGAATGTGCCTATTTATTTATCCGGTTGCTTGATGAATCGCAAACAAACAATATTATTTTTCACATACACAAATGTAGGACACAAAACAGCATTCTTGCCATACAAGTGTTTGAGTTGGAAAATGTCAACAATTGTTAAAAAAAAAAAAATCTAACAGCTTTCAAATAAGAATTTAATGTGACTGATGAACAAAACTCAATGACGGCTTTCAAAATGAAAACATGACTAAAAGCAGATGATACAGCTGCGTCATCCACAAAATCTATCTGTCTTGTACATTTGCAGCAGCAATACTACAGAAGATGTAATGTTTTAGTGTCGCTTTGTGATTTTTTTTCTCATTCGTGATGATTTTTTTCTTTCTTAATTCCAACACTGCTCACAGAATTAACAAGTGCATGCATCTTCTGAAAAAAGAAAAAAAAAGAAAGAAATAAACAGCTACCTAGTTTGAACTCAGGCTTAAATTGACTTACATTAGTGTTTGTCAGATACAACAAAGAAAAGAAGTACTTCAAATATTTATCCTGTAACATTGGTTTGTGTTGTTTTGTATGGAAAGAAGCAATAATTTGGTTCCAAAAGCCTTAGTGTTAGAGATGTTTCTGAAGGTTTTTCAGACTGATTGCTGTGTGCTAATCAAAACTGTACAAGACCCAAATGTTATTACAACAGAATCAGTGCAGCAGTGAATTACACCACCTGCAGTATTTTACAGAATGTGTGCTTGTGGGGAGGAAGATAAAAAACCAAATAGAAATTATATACTGAAAAAGCAAATTGGAAAGTTAATCGAAAACATGAAAAATAACCTCAAAGTCCATGTAAATCGTTTGAGAATGAACCTTAATTCACCCCAGCCTTCCTCTCTGACTCAGGCCTATACGTCCTTGTCAGTCATTCCCTGTTGCCATAGCAGCAGCCACACCTACTAATCAGACTGGCTTCATTTTCATTTGCCAGGAGATTTAGGATTAAGATTCATCAGCATGACTGACACGTACGAGTGCATCGCCCCGCTGAAATGATAAACTGCTTTCACCCGCCACTGCGTTACTGGTCCAAATGAGCAGTCTCTGCCCTCCATCACGCACAGCAAATTTATAACTGCGGTCGCCTCAAGAAACGATTTATTAACTTCCTATTATAGGATGTGTTTTTGCAGATTTTCTGAGAAATTGCTTTTAGAAATGTTTTGCTGTTGCCAGAAAGAAAAAAAAAAAAAAAAAAAAAAGATCATAGACAGTCAGGTATCATTCTGCACCGCCTAAGCTTGTGTTAAAATAGGGATTAATGTCCAGATAAGGATTTAAGCTGCATTGCTTTGATGCTCATCTCTGCATGTCATTCCGACTGTCTGTGCACAAGTTTCCTGATACACAAACACAGGCATGCATAGATTTAAGCTTTTTTTTTTTTTTCCACACAACAAATCAGTTTTTCCATCGGAAGAGACGTGCGTGTAGGTTGATATTGGCACAGGGAGCGCTGCTTCCTCTTATAAGATGTGGCTGTGAGTTAGACTGACTTTCTGAATGGTAGCAATCAGCAGGAGTCCGACTATGACTCATCCGTGTGCGTTGTCGTCTCAGAGCACATGCACAAGCTAACACACAAATACGCGCTTTCAAAATCATAATCCTTTTTCTGCTGTGCTCTTTCAAAATTGCAGTTTGTTTATTGCAATCTGCTCTTGCTCCTCTGTTTTCCACCTTTACCATCACTCTCTTCTCCCCTTCACCACCAATCTTTCATTTGTACCACAGCTCTTCTCCTACGCTGCCCCCCCTGCATGACTACAATGTTGTCCTCTCATCGCCTGTCAAAACATCACCCCTAAAACTCCCTGAGAAGTTTTTTTTTTTTTTTGTTGAAATCTGTAGCACACACTACTGTGATAACCAAGAGCATGTTTGGTATTTAAAGATTCAGAATGCTGCTACCTTGGTAAAAATTACATCAATAGTGTGTTATTTGTAATGTATTTTGAACAGACTCAACTTGAACATGCACTGACTGAACACTGAAGTATTACAGCATTTTCTGGAGAAAAGTTTGATGAATGCAAGGAGTCAGCCGTCTTCAAATATTTTAAAGTAGTCTTGATCGATAGTGCTTCGGTTTAAGTATCGCAATTGTTATGGTTGCCTCCTTCTAAGGTGGAGCAAATGCCTAAAAAAAAAAAAAAAACTCAAAATGCTTATTTTTGTTTTTTTCACAATTCTAAAAAAGCTTAACCAAAGTAATTCAAATTTTCAATCCAACATAAACTAATGTATTTTGTTAAAAACTGTAAAGTTGTCATTTATTTGAGGACAGATATGAAGCAGAAATTGTCTTTAGTGTCTGTTAGTCAGTCACAGTATTTTTATAGTTCCTACAATCTGTTCACGTCTTGTCTGCCTCTCTGTGCCAATTTATTTTTCATTCCCAGTGCACAAAATGCTGCATCCCTCCGTCGATATTTACATGACCTAATATTTTGGCCAACCCAACAGTTTGTAAGAGTCTCAAACTTAGATATGGGGTTTTGAATGTAACATGCTCATTTGTATATTACCTCCTCAGTTAGGCACAGCCCTGCTTCATCCTTTGGGTTAGGAACCTTTTTCTGTCTAAATATCCTCCAGGTCAGAGTTGTGTTCATCACTTTAGGTTCTGAATCAATGAGAACAAAAGCAGTCAAAGTTCAAAGTGAGACTTCAAAGAAACTTACCCCGAAGTTGAAATGTAAAAGCGACGACTCAGTGCTTTTGGATAAAGTATACTTCATGATCTGTTTTGCAGTGGCAGTGGTTACACTATATGCAACAGCAAGCTGTTTCTTTCAGCACCAAAAATAAACCTGAGTCTGACATCATTCCCTGTCAGCAAATAAATAAATAAAATTAGATTAGCCGTACACATCAAATACATTTTAGCCATGAAAAGTTAGTAAGAGATCAAATTATAAATATATTTGATGACCTTATTGATTTACCTTGTAAGAGCTTGAGTTATCTGTTGAGGTGATTCTGTGGACCTCCATTTTCAAAGTGATTACTGTTTAGATTAATCAGAGCTGGATCTATAAACATAATCTGTATTTATTTTGAACTTTTTCTTCTCTGAGGGCTCATAATTCGCTTTCACTCAGTTCTGTTTGAACCAAGACAGGTTGATCCTCATTAACCTCTACATGACACTCCAGGGAACAATTTGTCATAAAGGTGTGTGGTCTGTTTAGTGGGTGTGCGTGTGAGTGTGTGTGTGTGTGTGTGATTTCAGTGTCAGTGAGTGTGTAGATTTTAGAGCCCTGGGAGGAAAACAGTAAAAACAATCAGACCTACTTTCAAAAAATGATTTGACTCTGGAGGAGCTGCATAGATATACAGCTGTGGTGATGCCACCACCTTTGGTTATGCATTTCAGAAATCCTCTCTTTATTGTTCAATTTGTCATGTATGAATAAGCCAGACAGAAGGAAGAATGTGTTCTGGTCAGAGAAAAATCCAAAATGTTTGGCCTACATGCAAAGCGGTGTGTGGCAGAAACATTTAACATCATCCTTACGTAATACGGTGTCAGCATCAAGCTGTATGCCTGACACAATGAAAGGCAATCAAATGTAATATCTTTTTAAATTCGTTTAAATGTGAAATTTGTTTATTTATCCATTGAAGATTCATGATACTTTTTGGACAAAAATGTCTTGGAATTTTATCAGAATATAGGTAAAACAAACCCGGAGCAATATTATCAAGTTTCCTTTGTCTTCTTTAAAAAAAAAACAGCCAAAGTGTTCGAACCGTCATTTTTGCTTTTTGTGTGTTTTTGTCTGTTGTTACTTGACATGTTTTCTGATTTTTCACTTACAGTTGCATGTAAAGCAGCTCAGGCGATTTCTCACTAAAAGTGATACTTTACTTTAGGTTTTCTCAGAATGCCCTTGTAATGTAATTCTTATCAATGAAGTTGTATTGAAATTGTTAGCATAACTTTTGAGTCTTGGATATTACACAGAAAGGTTATTAATGTGCAAATAGAAGGTCGGTGTGGTTGAAACCTTGGCTTGGGTCTATTAAAGCAAAGTGAAGAACACCGCCGTGAAGATTTATTGTGTGAAGCTTGCCTAACCATGCACAAGCTGATTGTCAGCGATGATTTAACCCCGGTGACGTTACGCCTCACTCTGCACTCAATCAAAAACCAATGCTCTTACTATACAGGCTCAACAAGAAGAAAGTGGAACAGAAGTCCAGTTGGATTCTATCCAGACACTTAGGCTTATTATGACCCATATGTCTGACAATCTGCCCGTGTATAAAATAGCTACATGTTTGGTTTATTTCTGGACCAGAGTGATTCAGGAACCACTTGAACAGTTTTTTTCTTTCATTCAGCCACATAAATTAAGCTGTTCCACTCTTCATCTGCATATTTTTTTTTACCACACAGTTTATAAATGTTCCTGTATTATGTGTTGTGTCATTTTACAGATGCTCTTTAAGAATTAAGTGTCTCTATATGAATGTTGATGTGTGTTTGTTCTATATGTACATAATATATGTAAATACATATATTTATCTTTGGATGTTGTGCCATTAATTGTTAATTTTGTAATTTTGTAAATTTTTCTTAATAAAGTGCATGTCTTAAAAATTGTAATGGATAGTGACCTATTTGAAATGAAATTGCCTAAATAATTTTTTTTTTGTAGTCTATTTAAATTAAATTATTCTGAGAATTTTCTAAATTAAAAATGTCAGATTGTTTATGGATGTTTGTCTGTTTTTGTTTAACATTGTTGGCGGTTTATCTTTGTTTGTTTAATGATATTTACACTTTGCAATGTTTTGTGGGTTTTTTGTATGTACCTCATGGGCTGCCGTAGCTAATGAGGGCAGGCCCTATAAAAGCAGGTAGAATCATTGTACCAATGAATGAACTGAACTGACAAGCAGTCTGGTACCAAGACACTTAGTGCTCCCCAGTGAGAGCAGCGAGGTATGTTTTGTTTTTTGTTTGTTTTGTAATTTTGTGTTTGTATTCTAATATTTGTATTTGTTTTAGTTTTCACGGTGACTGTGGTGACTGTTGGTGACTTAGATGACTGTGGTGACTGATGTGATGATCCTGGTGGATCGTCATCAAGAAAATAAAAACGCTAAATTCACCCGTCGAGACTGGCTGATTAATTCAAGTGCTGGGGAGCTGCTACAAAAATAATGTGATATAGAGGAACTGAGAGACTTTCACTGCAGATCACTGCAACGATTTTAAAATACAGCTTTTAATTTTCACCAAAATAATACCACATTTAGCCTTTTAGAGCTCTTACACACCCGGTGCTACATTCTTTTTTGAATATGATGGATTTCTAAAACATGCTGGTTGCAGTTTGTCATCAGCCGCCAGTTTTCTTTTTTTCTTCCTTTTTTGGAGGCACTGGGATTCTTTGGCAGTCATAGACAGCCGACCGTGATCAGTTGGGGAGATAAATGGCTGCCATCAAGGCTGTCTGTTCAGCTGAAAGTTGGGGTTGCAAGGTTGACACTTGCTCATGGTGAAGTAAACACACAGCATGCCCTTGCATGCAGGGTGTCTGCCAAGGCTCTGATCTGCCAATGTCGTATCTTAACCGAATGAGTGCGAGTGGAGAGAAAGGGATTATGGTGGGATTTTAGCAGTCTTTAAGAAGGAACTATAGTGCCATTGAGAGAAGTACCTCTAGAGAAATAATGATTGCTAAACAAACTTCAGTGAGGGAAATGTCGATCCTTCATTACAATGTTTTGAAAAAGAAGACGTAAACCTCGAAGCTAATTGTTTCATATTAAAACCACAACTTTCAGTGTATCTTAGTGACAGACTAACACAAAACAGAGTGGAATGTGAAGTGCAAGGGAAATATTTTATTTAACAGAGAAAATAATTGGGAGTGTTCCACGCATTTCAGCTCCTCTGACTCTTTTACGGTCCTTGTTTTGCTGGAAGATGAACCTCTGGTTCAGCCTCAATACATTCGTATCCTCTCAGAGGATTTACGATTTTAAACTCTGTCCACCTTCAACTCTAACCAGATGAAGACAAGCATTCCCACAGCATGAGGCTGCCACCACTGTGTTTTATCACTTTAGGCCATTATTGGTCTCGTCTTCCACATGTTTTCTGTGTCCCCATCATGGCTTGAGGCAAGCTGTAAACCAGACTTCTTATAACTTTCTTTCAGCAACAGAGTTCATGCCACTCATTCCATAAATGCCACATTTAGGGAGCGTGGGGAGTGTCATGTCAGGACATTACTTCATCAGAGCTCTCGATCTCTGCTGCTCCTCCAGAGTTACCACAGCATCATTGACTGTTTCTATGGTAAATGCTCATCTTGCTAAGCCTGTCAGTTTAGCTTTGGGAGGTTTGCAGCTGGATTATGCCCTTTCTTAGATAATGGATTCAACTGGAGATAAATAAGTTGCACACTTCTCTGATTTTGATTTGTATAAAAAAATATGGACTCTTTCTTTATAAAATAAATACAGAAAATATGTTACGTTTTATAGTCCTTCTTCCTCAACCAGATTAACCACATTCATATTTATGTTTGTAACAAAAATGTGTAAAAAATAGTAGAAGAGATATGAAAGCTTTGTAAGGCACAGCATGTGTCAACTTATATGTCACAATAAAATGACATGAGGTTCATATAGGGCTTTTGTCACAGAGGTGTCTCTCTGCTCCATAATAAGGTACCCTGACTTTGACCTTTGTGCCAAAGTCAGGGTACCAACAAGGCAGACGGGATGGAGCTTCGGGTCGGTGTCAGGCCTTGTCATTGCGGTCACTGTGTTTGTTACTTCATTAAGTTGAGTTATTGAAGAGATGACACTACCCAAGGACAGAACACCTCCAGGGCTTCAGGCAAGTTCAAGATCAAACATATGGAACATTATGCAAGAGCAGAGGGATTCCTCTGGACCAAGACACATGAGAGCTGCTAGCTTTTATAATGAGGGGGATAGCAATGCAAATTAGTGTAATTGCATTGTATGATCTTTTGCTGCACAGATCGATCTAGTTTTCATTTGTGGTGGTATTTATTCAGACTGTATTTGTCCAGTTAAAAGCTTTTGCTGTTTTCAACAACATGCAAAGGGTGAATGCGAGTACTGCGTCTATCACAATTTAACAGCAGAAATTGGTTATCGGTGGGATTTTTGTGCCGAGATGAAAGAATGCCCGTATTTCTGTGTGAGGATGTAAAGTTTTTCTTGCATGACCTTCTGGCGTTCTTTGCTGAAGTTTCTGAAGGATTTTCCTGTATAGTCCCTGTCATTCAACCTGAGCTACATCTGGCCAGCTGTGATAAATCCTTTTTCTCTCATTCTGTCCCCGTCCTCTCCTTACCCCTAACTCGGCGACTTCAATAAACCCGAAAGGAGCCGAAAGCAGGGATAAAGGGGATTTACTTTTTCATAAAGTTTTTACCTTTCACAAGCTTTTTCTTTTCTCACACCTCTTCTGTATCTAAGTCCTTGCAGCCTGAATTGAAATAGTTTTGCATTTGGCTCCACATGAAGAACGAATCACAATATTTACGTTTTGTCTTGAGTCTGATTACTCGAGAGGTCTTCATTGATGAGGCTTCCAATTAGCGCAGGCTCTCTGAAAACCGCTGTCATTAAACAAACACACACAAAAAAAATTAAAACACAGTGTGTATTTTATTGCTTTATAGCCAGAGAAACAACACAAATTTAAGAATTATTTTTTTTTATTTACAAATGGCATACAGGTGTGGGATGTGTTTGGTGTCAAGACTTCTTCATCCCTTCCCACATTTTGTCATGTGTCATGCCTGGTGTTATAGCCTTGGCTTTGACTGGGCTATTATAACACATGAATAACATTTTATTGAAACTAGAACAGGGAAATAAATAAAAAAATATATATGTTGCAGTTTTTGCAGTTTTGATCAATATTTTCTATTGATCAATATCAATGACTGTTAAATTATTTCACTGAACTCCAATCCAGAACTGCGTAGCTTTCAGCACTGATGCTAAAACTTTGCATCAATGCTAAGCTTAGCTAACATGTAAGATCATCTTACAGCTAATAAAAACAAGACGGTTAAGAACAGAATTTTGTCAGACCAACAATAAAAACAAAACTTTTAATACAGAAATATGAGCTTACTGAAAAATATATTTAATGCATGCTCAAGGGTTATTGACTCTCTGAAAACTGTCACGTGTGAGTGAGACGCAGAGGGGCAGGCAAAATTCTGTCTCTGTTTAGTCTAAATGACAAAAATCAGTGTCATTTAGAATTTGTTTTGATTTGAATCTGGCTCATTTTTCGCTAATTACTCAAAATGCTGACAAAAGTAATAGCACCCCTCACAGGATTGAGCCGCATGTTTTGATATATATTGTGAGGGGACACACAGTGGTACGAGACGCATTAACCTTGGAAGGAAGCGGCAGTTATCTTTAGGTGAAGAATAATGCATTGCTATGGCAGACCCCAATGAGACCTCTGACGGCAATTGGTTACACAGAATTTTATCTGGGGGTGTCTGAGCAAAAGGGGATTCAATACAATTACCTTTAAGTTTATTTCTTCCTTGTTTTCTGACTAATCTGGCAAAGTCTGGAAATGGGTTGCACTGTTTCTTCTGGTAACCACTGCGTTCTTGACATCTGGCCATTGGGACGCAGGTATTAGCTTGATTCACTGACTGGGCTTTGGGTTTCTCTAGCCATACAGATGTATAACTGAGTTAATATTATAACGCCTTAAAGTACTTGCGTGCGAATTAGCACTTTAATCTTGCATGGTAATTACAGAACCGTTACAGATAAGCTGGAACGGTGGTTGTTTAGAAACAGACTCGTCTTCTATTTGAAGTTATCAAACAAACACATCTAACCCCTGAAAAAAGAAGATAATTTTCACAGCAGCTATTATATGAAAAGGCCTTGTAATTAGAAATCAGATGAACTGTCGAGAAATTGTAGTCGTTGAAATGCAATTTTAATCCTGCAGTAATCAAAGTAGTGTGGCACTTTTAATTAGGCTTATCATTTTTTATGAACAGATTTTATTGCTTTTCCTCCCATTTTTGTCAGCCCACACCTTCATTGTGTTCATTTTATTTTGTAATGCATTTTAACACTGTAAAGTGGATATTTTATACATTATGGAGGCTCTGTGTCTTTGTGTTGCAGTTCTTGGTAGAAGTTTGACTCAGAAAGATCCAGGTATCGATTTTAATTATTCTTACCTTGGAAGATCAAATAAAAAATGCAATAGTGCCGTTTTCAGATTGCTCTTTTTATCCAGCTTTTTCCATGTTTACACTGACTGTATTGATTTGCCGTCTACTCTGTTTTATCACAAAGGCAATATGCATGTCCGACTACAGTCAGTTTTGCATAAAGCTCGTTGGTTGTCTCTACTTAAACTGAAGGCATTCAGGCATCACGCTCAGTTGGTAACATTTTGTTTTTATTTCTTTGCTGCATCTGAGTAATTTTTCGGTGTCCTTTATAAATCACTCTTTTAACATTATGTAACCACCAGATTTACTAAGAAACTTTAGCACTTCTGTAAGATGCATGCGCTGCTGCCTCCTCACACTTAGTCATTAGAGGCTGCTGTGACTCTCCAAACAAAAGCTCTGTGCAGTTGCAAACACCCTTGTTTTTTTTGTTTTTTTTCTGAGGCTACTATCGATAGCTTCTTCCTCTTTGATCAATACTGCATTCTTCCTTCTCTTTCCTCAAATTACCTCTCACAAAAGGCTGCTCTCCTTGGACCTGGAATGAGGCATGTCGCTGGGTGTCTCAAACCCATCAGTCATGCAGCTTCTTACCAGTTTGAGTCAATATGGGTCCTTCTCCTGAGCTCACCACTCCTGAGGTTCAAACGTAATACTTTCATTTAATGTGAGCATCACTGTGAGAAGAGTCAAACCTGTTAGCTGTTTCAACTTTAGCTTCATGCGCACTCTCACTTTTTTATTTCTTCCTCCAAACTATTCCTCAAAAATGAATTGTGTCAGTGGGTTTATGTCCTCACAGCATGAGAAAATCAACAGCCCAGAGTCTCTAAGGCACAGTTGGTCATAGCTGCCGGTCAGGCTGCCTCTAAATTGAAGAGGGATTCTGAGCGTTGGTGCCGTATTGTTGGTCATAAGGCCAGAGCTGCATCACCTGTAATAGAGCCGTCACATCCTATAAATAAGGTACATCTCTTCTCTCGATTCAACCCCAAAGTTTCCCTCCATTTGTCTTCTTCCATTTTTTACTCCTCATTTCCGCCCCTTACCTTGCTCTCCTCCCATTAAATGGGAATTCAGTGAGCGAAGCTCATCTCCAGCTCTGGGTCTTCCGCTGCCACCGAAATAGCCACTGGGTCCCCCGGCCGCTGTCTGAGACTTCGTCTTCGCATGCAGCTGTGACATCCTCTCACACCTGGAATCTCTCCAGCAAAGCTTAGAACCAGGCCATCATCAAACTGTGCTCTGTGTGGCAGATGGAAGCTGGAAGTATGCTAACATTAAAGGATTCTTTAAAAAAAAAAAAAAGATGTATATATATATTCTGAATCTGTACTTTGCAGATGAGGCAACATGCAATGTTGATCCACTAACAACAATATTTTCATCATTCCTCTGGCTGCCTAACAGCAAATCTGTTTACATATGTGCTGTAACCAGATCAGTTGGTCTACATTTAGGTACAGATTTTAGATGCCTTCGTTACCTGAGGCGCCGTAATTTTTTTAGCATTCACGGTTTGATTTCTTTGTGAAAATAACACTGAAACACTGTACTTTCCCCTATGGTTTGTAAGGGTTTAGTAATACAGGGGTGTTCTTAAGCTTGCAAGCTTTCCTTTTGGGATTGTTGCTTAGCTTCCTAATTTTCAGTTCTGGCACTTAACAAATATCAACAACATTCCAGTTAAACATCCTCTTCTGGATGACAGTAGTGACTGAATGTGACATGTGACATCGTTCATATTATGAATGCATCCAAATGTAGAATTAGAACCATTGTTAGAGGTTTTGTATAAATCAGTGTGGTTGAGGACTGAAAATTAAACTCTACCGTTTATTCATTGAGACTGTATCTAAAAGGAAACCTTTAGGGGTTTCAGTTTCACTTTTCTGTCTGTTGTCAGTCAATCTTACTTTGCTTTCTTTCAGTTTGAACTTCAGTAATAAATAACTACAGTGCGAAATTATAATAAGCGCAAAAATTTGAAAACCGACTTCCTCCCAATTTATTTCTGGCCCATGCTGAGTCTCTGTTTCTGTTTCAAGTGGAGGAAAAATAAAGTGCAGTCTCTCACTGTTTATCTGTTCCTCATTTTCTCACATGCACTAGTTAGCGAACAGCCAGTGCACTCTGACTGGATACGTTATCAGCGGAGCACACATTTGACTTGAATTGTTTCCTAAACCGAGGCCTCATTACCGCCCTATTGGATAAGAAGGAGAGTCTCGTCCCCGCAGCCACTGGTTTCAGCAGGAGGGTTAAAATAAGAGAGGAAAGGAAAAGGAGAGATAAAGAGCCCAGGGCAGCTCTGATGTATGGAACTCTGCAGGAAGTAGGCCATAGTTGTAGTATGAAGGTAGATTCTTCTATAGCCTTCCACAAGGAGTGTTAAAATGTAAAATTTATGAAGTTACCATGAAGACAGATCCGGCACAGAAATCTAGCTGAAGAAAATCATATACGGGGGTAAGAAAGAGGAGTCCATAACTCAAAGATGATTTAAATCCTGCAGGATTTTAAAAAAAAATCATTGGTAGATTGATAATCTGCTAAGAAGCTGTGTATAATTGATTCCTCTGTACGCAGTCTTCAGTAATTGCTCTGACTTTGCTGCTAAGCTACAGATAAAGTCAACATTAAAAAAAGATTTAGCATGTCAATATTAGCTCTCCTAGTACAAGCATTCACTTAAACTGAGGATAGCAGCCAATACTGAACAACTGAATATATAATAATACTGTTATTAGCTGAATCAACATCAATTCAAGATGCTTTTTGCCAATCCTACTTGCAAGTACACTTTATGTCTTATCTGCTTAATTTTTATTAAATTATATATATTTTTGATTGTTGGTATTTTTTCACTCAAGAAAATACCATTCAGCTAAACTAAACTAACAGTGACTATTTAAGTTACATATATTGTGCACTAACCCTATTTTTTTATATATATAAGTCGATGGAATTTGATGAAGCGTGGAACATTGCACCATTGTTTTAATTTAATTTGTTTATGCTGTATTTTTCTCGTCAGACCATTTGAATACAAAAATTGGTTTCTGGATTAAGAATAGTTTCTGAATCAAAATCGTTTCTGAATCGAATTGTGACCCTAAAAATTGGAGTTGAATCAAAAATACTAGAAAGTATAGATTTGTGTCTCTATACTGTACTCAGATTAGGTGCATTACGATGATTTTAAGCCTGGACTGGAACCTTCTACAAGCCATCTTGAGAACATTAGACATCTTTACGCTGTTTTTTGTGATGTGCATTCGTGGGATATTAATAATCATCCTTCATTTTATCTTGTTTTCAAATGTCTTTTGTGGCTCTGCAGGGCTAAAGTGATAAATGTGAAGAAATAAGGCAGGTCTTAATCCTCAGAGAGACTGTGAAAATCTGGCACAATGGAAAAACAAACTGACATGTGTATAAAAAGCCGTGCCATGCATTCAGAAGCGGTCAATTCATGACTCGTATCTTTGAGCTGCAGGGCACCCCGACACGTGTCATTCTGTATGAGCCCACAGTTGTTTGGGATCCCAAACATGGAAAGCAGAGACGAGGAAACACACTCACATAATAGTATCAGTATTAGCAGCAGGCTGACTCACTCAGAAAAAGCGCTGCTCCTGTTCTGACATTTAGAAATAAGGGTTTCTGGATTGATGCACCTGCAGTAGTGGTAAAATTTGGCAACAGTGCATATTTGTGGGTTTGTGGCCTTCCGAGCCGCCTCTGTTCATTTTAAGTGAGGAAGTGAGACAGCATTTAAGCTAGAGGAACACCCAGTGCTCCCTTTATTTCCTGCTGTGGTCACCTTGAGCTCCTCTGAAGAGGTTTAGATGATGACACACGGGTGGTCTCAAAGAAGGAGGAAAAAAATCACACGTCTGCATTTCATTCATTACACAGCGCAGACAAGAGGGAGGCGGATCCAGCAGGGAGTTAAAGAAGGCTGGCTCTATGTGGGCTTTCTTTATTCATGCAGCAGACAAATGAACCTCACCAAGGTCGCTATAGAGAGATGAACAGGATTGTTAGCGCAAGCTGCATAATTTAGATATATTTCTTTCCGTGTTGAAAAGCAGCAGAGCTCTATTTTCAGAAAGGATTGTCCTGGAAAAATTGCATTAATTTGCAGGGATAAAATGCAATGGGAAATAAATCAATCACATTCAACTTTATGTCAATGGACAGTTGAACAACTCAGATTATCTCCTTAACACAGCACCTGTTTGTAGGTGGAATATATAACTCAAAGTTGATGTATTAAAACTGGGGAAAATCTAAAAACATGAGCAAGCTTGACAGGTATGACTGGGCATATTCAAAATGGCAGCTCTCTGACTGAATTAGTCAACGTTCTAATGAAGGAACATTGGTATCCAGAGGGAATAATATAACGGCTTATTATGAATTTTATTATTAATGCACTAATCAGTATTAAAATGAAACAAATAGTCCAGTTAAGGATAGAATAGAATATCATATTCCTTAAAGGAATACATTCGTAGGACTGAACAGGACAATGTAACGTAGCATTATATTAATTTTATTTGACCTGTAGCATGCTACAGTGTAGCATAGCGACAGAGCACAACAGTGCTTGTATTTTTCCCCCCTAACCGCAACTGTAGACAAATCTAGCTGAAAATATTCAATCTAAATTTAGACTATTTTGTTTGGCTTCATGGAGTACGAGCTTGTAAAACATCTTTAAGAAGCAACAAGAAAGTTTGGAGCCATCCAGCATTGCTCCACAAGTTTTTAAGATACTATTTAAAGTTTGTTTTGTTTAGGATGAACAGTATAATCCTACCTCAAAATCTAATTGTTGTCTTTAGACAAAGGTTTTTTGGGGGGTTTTTGCATTCAGCAGAAACAGAATATTGATTGCAGAAATAACAGAATATGTAGCTTTTTTTTGTTCTGTTTTCTTTTGCCTACGTTCCCACCTTGCTGCCAAACAAAGAAAAACTGAAATGAAACAACAATCACTCTGAGTGATTATAAGCCTGAAAACACACAAAATCAAGACAGTATGAAGTAAATATGTGGATAACATATATTCAACCACACACATATGCATATGTTGATATTTAAAACCATATAGGTAGACAGTCACTATCAGAACTTATTGAGCAAGATTCTTTCTATCTGACTGTTTTTATCCTTAGGAAGGCTCTGATCATTCTCTGTTTGGCTCCAGTTAGTTCAGATCAAATTTCATTCATAGCTGTAGCCAGAATCACTTATATTGACATTACAATGTTCTTTCCTGTGTTTTTTCCTAATACTGAGACATTAGACAGTGTCTATTTATGAGCTAAGAAGAGTTGATTTCTTCTTTCTTTTTATTCTTTCTTTTTTACCACAAATAGAAGCTCATGCACTATTACACACTCACAATTGCACATTTCCAATTAATAGTAAATTAAGCACCTGAAAAGCCTGCGATCAATTCTCAGTCACCAAGTCCATTCAGATCGTGTGCACTTGAAAATGAACAGATCAATACAGAAATAAACATATACACACCTAAATTCAATACTGCACCTCAATCAGCAAAATGCATTGTAACATCCCACTGACCAGAGCTGCATCACTCACTGGTGAACTTGCCAGCAGTCGATGGCGGTTTTATGGGCTTGTAGTGGGCAGCTTAAAGATATCCGTTCAGTGCTGTCTTCAGCAACACTAAAAGTAAGGTAAAATGTTCAAGCTATCCCCTTTTTCCTTTTTTTCACCAACAATTTTCCTCATGTAGAACCGCTTTTTTTTTTTGTTTATAACTGTAGTATTTATCTGTAGACTAAAAGAAGTTGTAGAGCTTGACTCCATGGAGTACAAGCTTATGAAACATGTGCTCATGCTTTAAAGCTCAATACTGTTTTAAGGCATTTACTAAAAAAAAAATTCTGCACTTAAAGTTTTATTTGAACAAACTTTTTTAAAAAATGTTTTAGCATGAATCTGGACTTGTTCTTCCAGATAAATGTCTTAAAAGTGAATTCTCCATTCAGCAAGTATCAATAACACAGCTGAATCTGCAAAGTTACAAAAAAGGTGGTAGTTTACGCAAAATAAATTATGATCCTCACTATGATAGGATGTTTTAATTGTGGACTGATATGTCAAAAAATAAGACTGCGCCTTTCCAACTCAACTCCTTCAGACTAGTGGCAGCAGCAAATAGTAAACGATGGGTTTAACTGTGAGTCTGCTGAGCTCATCAAATGAACTACTTCTCAGTCCAACACTCGTAAGAATGATGTAATAAGAAACGGCATAACGAGAAGCATTACTATTATGAGGGGCTGAAGGCGGAGTTTTGGAAAGAGCAGGAGCTTCTTAAAGAGAGAGAGACCAATTTCAAGGGGTCAAATTGCTTTTAAGTTATGTTTGAATTATACAGTAATTTTATAACAACTGAAAATAACATAATTAATTGATTGTGCTATAAAATGACACTACGTGCCTGGAAAATACATAATAGCCTGTCTTTAAGTCAATGTAAAATAGTACAAGAATTAGCATTTTGTGCTGCTAAATCATTGCCAGGTTGCAAGATGAGCTTCAAAATAAAACAAAAAAGAGGAACAGGAGACAACAAATTTAGACTAGGCAAGGCAGGCTATTTGTCGATTGATTAATAGCCTTGTCACCCCCCCAAAACAGGAGACAAATAAAAAGAAATATGAAATTTGTAGACTTATATTATATTTCCTGTTTTTAATCAGAAGTGACAAAGCCTGAGTCTTAAAGTAAAGCTTAGTCATTTAGACATCCGCTTTGTGAACTGTAACTCTTAAGTCCTGAGACAGCATCTGTTAAGAGTGAAGACATAATGTAGAAAACCTGAATTTATTGAAGGCTGAAAAACACCATCATTTAGATTACAAGTCCAGTTTTGATATAAATCAACTCTGCATATCTAAGTCTGCATATCTGTCAGGGAGAGGAAGATGAACAGAGAGGCAAAGGAGCAACAGGAGTAAAGTAACTGTAGTAGCAGATCCCAATAAACACAAGGGAGGAGAAAAGTTGAGCAGGGGAAAAATACTGAAGATCTGAATGAAAGATGACGAAGGGACGGATGATGAAGGAAAGAGTTCATAGATCTTAAGCAAAAGCTTTTCTCATCGGGAGTGACAGGCTACCAGAAATACTTTGCATATCATTAAATTTACATTCACTCCTAAAGCCACAATATAAGGGATCAGTATTCAGCTTGTGTTCACTGCTAAACTCACAGTAACATCACCTTTAACCCCGCAGTGACTCATCAGCATACTCAATACTTTTACTTTTAATTTGAAAGTTTGTAAACTTTAAACTTTAGGTGCCCTCTGAGATGTTTCCCTCTCCAATTTGTCACAAGCTGCTGCCGTTAATCTTGTCGACATTAAAAAAACAAGTTGTTAATTTCAAATATTAGCATTTTAAATGTCATGGAAAAATTGTGACTTGATGTGACATATGGCCGTAGCTTTCAGGAAAACTCCCCAAACATCTGGCAGACTTCAACATAATGAAAGATGATGAAATAGGTGATGAAAGGGGTTGAAATTTTTTTTGCCACTCACGATGGCTGAAATGAAGCTCCTCCAGAACTACCACGGCCTTTTTGACCGCGTCTCTGGATGTTGCTCTCCTTCACTGACCTCCCTGTTTTGGTAAGCAGCCCACTTCCTTTGTCACGAGTTTGGAGTTGCGACACATTCTTTCCATTTTTGGGTTGGCGATGAATGAAACAGCAGTTAATAAGATGTCACAATCAACTTCTGTTTAAAACTTCTAAATAGGTTTATCCCTGTTGTATTTTCTGGTTTTTAGTATTGTGTTTGTTCTCGAATGTTCTACAAGAAACCTCCGACACCTTCAGAGAAAAGCTGGATTTACTTAGCCTAAATCACACACAGGTGGATAATGTGACAAAATGTGATCAAGTTCAAGGGAAAATGAATATTATACCCTATTAGAATTAAGTGGCTGCTGGCATCTGGATGGCCCAAGTGTTTCTGTCAACAGTGCAATTGCTGGGAAGAGCAATGTTTTGAGCTATATGTTAATGCAAAGTTATCCCAAGCATTACAAAACCCTTTTTGTCTTTGGTTTTATTCGTGCATTTGCTAGATGATGTAATTAAACAGCCAGAGAGACATAACCGTCATCTACAGTAACTGCACTGCTGATTAAACTCATTTAAGGGACACTGAAAGGCAATGCAGTTCCTGATCCTAATTAGGACCTTACAAAATGATTTTCAGACAACTGCTTTCTCCAGCTTATTGAGATATGAGCACACTCTGTATGTTTTTTTGGTTTTTTTCGGTACAGAAAAATTGGATCTTGTCTAAACCACACTAGGATGCTTGGGAATAATAATAAAAAAGTACATTCATGGCCTTTAGCAGTGATGTCTGCACCAATGTAGCATGCTCGCATACGACCCTTTTCTCATGACACCCTTTATGAATTGGTTTGTTCATCTTGTTAATATGTGCCGTGTAATGATGCATAAGAAAAGCAATAAGGGGAGCAGCGGAGGGTGTGCTTGAGGAGCAGCGCTGATGACTTGGGGTTGCAAGGAGATTGAAATACCCCCAATGGGAACACATTACACGCAGGAAATTTGCAGTATACTGCATTCAGCACACTGTCTTGCTACACATTTAATTTTCAGTGGCAGTAGGGGATGCAGACACATCTTTTCTCTGTGGCAATCATTTCTCACTAGCATTGTCCTCATTGTACGTTTCTTACCATCTTTCCAAATTCACGCTCTGTATTCTGAATGAGTGTGTCCATGTGTAGGATCATAGAAAGTCCTGAAGGATGTGCTTTGGCCATGCACATCCTGCAGTGGAGCATCTTAAATTATGTACTTGCTAGCCGTTTGCGCAGAGGTCCTCTTTTACACCTTACCAGCAGCAACATCTTTGCCTTGCCTCCATTCACAACCTGACGATAGCTGGTGGCTGACAGTGTGGGTAAATGTGTTACACCCACCTCCTCTCTGGAAACGCTTTCAGGAGCAATTTACACCACTGCTGTTTGGGCCAATGACGACTGATTTTATAGTATTAAAGCAAAACATTTCTTTTTTGGGGGACGGGTGAGGCTACTGCTTCTAATGCACAGTCAGCAGAATTTCTACACTAAGGGTGTGGATAATTTATATTAGCAGTTGAGGATTTACAGAGCAGCCCTGCTAGTTAAAACATTGATTCACAGCTTATATTTTCAGACTGTTGTTTTCCTTTTCTCTAGCCTAGTTTGCATGCAGAAAGGATCCCATCATGTCCACACACATGTATTTTTATTTATTTTTTTTAAATAAAAAGCTAAATAATGCAAATAATTCTTGCTATTAAAGGTTTAGGGCTATTTTTTTAATTCACTGGCTAAGACTTTCTTCAAAGTCAGTCGATCAATTGAACTTTGTTTGTAACCTCTTTTGGAGAGGCGTTGTAGTTCTTATTAACTGATTGCACATGCTTCCTTAGCCTTTAGCATTGTTTAGGTTTTTAGCTCATTTTAGCTTGTGTTTTGTTTTAGTTCCATTTGAACATTCATCTATGTCTGTTTTTCAAACATTTTATTGTGTGTGGGTATCATTCTGGGAATTTGGTTAAATAAATATGTAATTTTAATTAAGCTCAGTAATCAAGTCGCCATCAGCTTTGTGGCAGAGCTGAACTGAAGGGGCCTTTCTTGCTCTTTCACAAGTTTTGATTGCATCTAATCATCTTTAGCTAAAAATCTAAATTACTATGACTCATCAGACCTGGAAAAAAAAATTACACTGAACAAATGCTGTACACCCATTTCATTATCTATGAAATCTTCTTTGTACTTGTCAAGAGAACCACTTCTGTTTAAGACAAGCATAAAAACGCCAAACACTGAATCTCTGATTTTGTTTTACTTTACAGATTAATTAAATACAGATGGTTTATGAAAAGTTTATCACTGGGACTCTTTGTTTTCCCAGGAATCTTGTCTTTTTTCATCTGCTAAACTGGACATATTGATAAATCTGTCCATTATTCAACAGGCGTATCCTTGCAGAGTCAGGAACTGGTTCCTGTTTCCAGCAATAAATAGACGAGAGATGGGTTACACACTCGACAAGTTGCCAGTCCGTTGCAGGGCAACACAGAGACAGATAGGACTCTGTGTTGCCCATGCACACACACACGCACCCGTAAGGATAATTTGGAGAGACCAATTAACCTAGCAGTCATGTTTTTGAGCTTCAAGAGGAAGCCGGAGTACCCGGAGAGAACTTACGTATGCACAGGAAGAACACGCAAACTCCATGCAGCAAATTATTATTACAACTGTTGCGTTGTTGAAACAGAAATGCACCAATGGCTATCAACATTTGAAACAGACAACATATCAAACTTTTTCATATCTATGGTAAAGCTGAAACTCCCTCTGATTTCTTAGAGGAATTTAGTCTTCCAGTGTTGATGCGACAGCCTGCAGCTCAGGCTTCTACATCCCTTTATTATAATAGGGAACGATTCTCATTCTGAAATCTTACAATTCAGGAGTCTGATTTATTTCCTAAGGGCTTCCTAATACTGGAACTTTACCTCTTTTTTTTTCTGTTTCAAACTTTAATTGTTTGAGCTTGTGCCTGAACGGCTCCCCGGCAGGGATTTAGTTTTTTACTTTTTCCTAGCTTTAGGCACTATCTCCCAAACTAGGTTGCTATTTATGCCAGTTCACTGTCACAAGGTCTTAATTAATGGATAACAAAAAGTCTTGGAGGAGGCAGATGTGCGTGGCATGCCCTCTTCAGCTGTAATTTAGACTGATGCAGGAAAAGCAAGGCATGTCAGGTCTTTCCCAAATTGAAATGTCAGCCATCATGTTAATTCCACTGAATCGGTGTAAGGGACGGAGAGACGGGCACGCAGTCGAGAGTGGATGGAAATGACCCATTCTGCTCTCTTCTTCTTTGTTTTAATGCCCTGCACCCCTTTGAATTTTTAATCCGCTGCAGCTTTTCTAATTATTCTTTGTTGCCTACTTACTGTGCCGTTTTCACTCCCTGCCGCTCAACCAGACGCTCACCAGCCTCTCACTTTCTCTCCCCTCCCTGCCATTTCTCTCTCTCTCTCTCTCTTTCTCTCTCTCTCCAGTGAGATGAAGCAGGAGCTCACGGAGGAAGGCAGCAGATGCTCCATCCTCTCCAAGCAGCATCGTTTCAATGAGCACTGCTGCATCCGCTGTTGCGCGCCCTTCACCTTCCTGTTCAACCCCAAGCGCCAGTGCCTGGATTGCCAGTACAACGTGTGCAAGACCTGCTGCGCCTACAGCAAGAGGGACCGAGCCTGGCTTTGCTCGGCGTGCCAGAAGGGCAGGTTAGTGTTTGCTCACACACACGCACACGCACGCACGCAGCGGTGACTGGAGGAATGAAGCGAGATAGCACATGGGAGGGAAGCTGGGACGTTCCAACCAGAGGACGCCAGAGGAAAATTGTTAGTGGGAAGATAAGCTGGAATTATTCAGGTTGGTTTTGATTAAGATGGGAAGAAGGCTGAAAGACACACAGATGTGAGAGAAAAAGTGAATGAATAAGCAAAGAAGGCGGGCTGGTGTAAATGAGCCTTTTAAGGTTTTACAACGTCTTTAGGCTTTGGTTTACTTCATCGTTTTCAAAAAGTGACATCTAGCTCACATTTTAATATTCCTTGTGACGCAAAGGTCAAAAGAAAACAAGGTTATTGAGGGTCATCAAAACAGAAAGGAACTAGAATTGTCAGAAAACCTAAGGATGAAAGGCGGAGAGGGGTTAAAAGAAATTTGAACAGCTCCAAAGCTAAATGTCATCTTCTGTTGTTCTTTTGTATTATTCTTTTGACATAACTTTATTGATTTATTTTTTCTCTTTGGCTCTATTTATTCTGGCAGTCGTCCAATAGACTTTCTGTTGAAGATGTTTGAAAATCAAGGTTTTCCAGAGAGAGGGGCGCAAACAAATTCGAGGAAAACAATCAGAGAAGCGGAACAGACAGGGGAATGTGCTGCTGCTGGCTGTTTATTCAAATGAGCTGTGTGTGTGCGTGTGTGTGTGTACGTATCTGTTTATCCTGTTTGTTCATGCATGACCATCCAAAAGCCTTGGGAGTCGTTCTGCTGCTCCAACTCAACAATGGATGAATATTAAACTTTCTGTGTCTGTACAGGAACGATGGGGTGTTGGGAATGCTGCCCATTGTTTTTGGTTGATTTGTTTAAAAAAAAAAAAGCATTGGAGAGCTGGATTAGAAGAGATTTGTATTATAGTTGGAATTTGACTTCCCCAGTTTCCTCTGTCTCAGATCCACAAAACTCATTGTCTGCGTTTGCAGTGATGCTTAGAGTGAAATATAAAGCATTTCGATATTCCCAATGATATGTAAAAGCCAGTGAAACCTGAGGGTTGGGGGACGACAGCGTCGACACTGTTATGAAATGTTTAGCCTCACTGTCTCCCTTCAGTCCTCCAACTCTTTCAGGTTTTCATTGATTTCTGCTGCTCAGCATGATGAGTTAGAACAGCTGCCCTTGGTTTTGCTATTTGACACATGGGAGGGAAAATTAAGCCAAAAGCCAGGGAGGAAAGAAAAGGAAAGGAATCATGTCAAAAAGGAAAAAAAAGGTGGCAAGGCTTGCATCGATCATCTTCGCCCTCGCTCTCTCTTTCTCTCTTTCTGCCTGAGGGCTTCGCAATCTTCTCATTATAGGTTCGGACGTAGATGCAGATGGGCCCTGTGTCACAAATCGCTGTCCACATTAAAACACGGCTCTTTTTATAAGTCCATTAAACCGGCTTACGTCTGATTTTGGCCTGAATCGGCCTCTCTGAGTGGAGTCTCGTCATTTCAGGACAGCAATTTGTAGGTCGATCGAGGCTAAACGAGCTCTAGAAAGGATTTTTGGAAATTATGGTTTGTTAGCGTTCGAGTCAATGATTGCAAAGTAAAGACATCGATCCGATGCTAAATAGACTGTAGCTGCTCTACAGCGAGAACGAGCGCAGTCATCATGCTGAAAATGCCATATTGAAAAAGTAATTTGCGTTCGTGGGTGATATCGAGAGGAACATATCTACATTAAATACAAGGCTTATCTGAATTACTTCAAAAAGACACAATGCAGAGGCGAGCTCCTCTCTCTCTATATATTTTTTTCTTGGCTTGTTTTGTATCTTTTCGGGCTTTCTCTGGAATTTTAATGTGAAAATTCATAACTCACCAAATGGTGTCACTCGCCTGCACCGGCTGTCCTTCAGCGCTCGCAGAGGCACGGCCGTGCTGCTCGCCACTGCGAACCGTTGAGGGAAAAGCAGATTTGTAATCATGGCACACATGGACTCGCTCAGAAGCCACAGTCACCCACCTGCACGTGGATGGATGCACACATGCCTGCGAGCAAACAAATGATCTGCAATGTGCATTAATCAAGTGCTAAACAGTTACATTATGAGAGGAACCAGCCATTGATTCTTTTTGATGTTTTGATTGTAACAAGATTGAAACCGGGGACGGCTCGGCGCTGATGCAGATGGTGTCTGAAAAGCCGCACATAGGCCTGCGCTAAACAGAGATTTCCCTCCAGAACCAGAAGGAGTCTGGAGTTTGCTTGAATTAATGGCATCCTGAAGCCTTGGTCCGCACAAACACACAAGACCCGCTCTTCTCTGGCTTAATCATAGCAGTCAAAACATTTCTAGCTAGAAGTGAAAAGCTGTTTTCTTATCTTGACTCCTCACCCAACGCATTGAGCAAAATCCTAAAGGGGAAAGGAAAGAAAATGTAAAAGGAAGGTCAAAGGAAGAAGAGAGGGAGGGAAAGAGGATAAAAAAAGAAGTGGCAAAGGAGGAAATGACCGATTCCAATTATCCAGGAGTAAAAATGATATCAGCAAGGACTTACTTCTCTTTTATTTTGTTAAAGTTTGCTTTATTTAATGAGTTAATTCCTCTTTGCGTCCTTCCTTTACCTGCACTGTGTCCACATTTGCATTCAAGCTACAGCAACCCTCTGTGCTTAATCTGCAGAAATGGACTGCTCACAGCTTTATAGAGTCCTCAGGCTATAGAACAGTGTACCCACCCGTCTATAAACAGCGTGCATGTGTTTGTGTGCACAGAAGTAGCAATAAACTAAAGTGACAAACTGCTCGTATCATTTTCATAATCTTTTCCTAAAGCATGACCGTGAGGAGATTAGGGTGCCTGATTGGAGGCCAACGGCATGTCACACATGTACACAAGCACATGCAAAAACAGAGGGGCTTATGAATCAGCATGCGTACATGACATACGTACACAATCGCCAGTCTCATATTACTCATATTAAACTTTATGCAGAATAACGGGAACAATAACATTATATACAGTCCGTGGTGTTTTACATTATACTTCTGAAAACACCGAGAGACACAGATTCCACATGTAATTTGCACCTTTGCAACAGGCCAACCTGCTTCACAATGCCAAGCTGCTGATTGGCCGGAGGTTTTGAAACACCACCTGAGGGTGCACTCTCAAATCTGGTCAGTAGTTGTTGTTGCCAGGTAGTTCCTTAACATGATGTCATCTCATAATCTGCCAATGCCAAATCCGTGTGCTTGTGACGTTCATTCAATGTTGAGCAGTTCAAGTAGATTCCACCACGTGTGATTTAGGCTTTAACCTACTTTTGATTGATAGAATCACTAAACAAAATGCTAAGAAACAAAACTTGATCTAAACTGAGATGCGTTTTATGGTACATACAGATACAAGGTTGACTGCTGCCACAGATTATTTTGCTATTTTTAAAATAATCTGTAGCGTGGTGAGTTTTACACGGAAATTAGAAATGAACCAAATGTAATATTACTAAATAGCCTCTTTCTGAATGTTTTTTTTTTTGCGTTCTGTGCTCATGCTCACTATGACTCACGACTAACTGATAGATCACAACACAGACCAGTCCACCTCAGGGGATAGTAATAAATCTGTATTCACTATGAACTTTAAGTGGAATAATTGGATTGCAGAATGAGTTTCATGGAAAAGAAAGCAAAAGTGGCTCCATCACAGAGTGGACAGTTTGTATCATCGGCACGCATGAGGATTGCAACAGAGCTGAAGAAATTCCCCAGAAGTCTTACTTATTTATTTAAATGGCTGGCATGCCAGGGAAATTAGACTTATTTTTGTCATTATTACATCACAAACTATGTACAGCATTGAACATTCTTCCTAATGTGTTAAATTTAATTTAAACACTTTAAATTTAACACTCTTCATCCCTATTTGCACACACTAATGCCTTATTTCCACTGAGCAGTTAGGCACTGGTCAGTGTAGTTTGGTATGTTATTTTACCAGTTGGACTCTCACTCAGCAGTAAACCCCAAATGACCAAAAAAAAAAAAAAACATATTTGAAAAAATAATGTACTGAACTGCACAGACCCATGCCGTACCACTCAGAGGAGGAATAGCTGTCATCATTATTGATATGTACACTTGGCAAAATTACTATTTTACTCAATGTACTTCATTGCTACTCGTTTGGATAAACCTGAACAGCTTTTTAGACAAGCTAACATGCAACATGTTATAAATGAGGAAGTAATACAAAATAAGGGAATAACACTTTTATTCCAGCTTGCATGCACTCTGCTTCTAAGGTCAGTTTACTGTATCATTTTTTTTCTGCTTTGTGGCGATCATTTCAACAGCCAGTTGACTAATGAGTTGTTAAATCATTTTTAATATTGGTGTTGCTGGGGATATTACTTTAATTAATAATTGATGACTTATAGCTACAGTGATAAAATGTTCTTTGTTGGTGCTACAAACATTCCTGAGATTGCAAGCAGTGAAAAAGCTAAGATAATTGCACTGAGCTATCCATTAAGACCTCATTTCTCTTAAGTAGAACATTAGTTTTCAGTAAGACTCACAGTAATTGATATGTGTTTTCAAGAAAATTCCCTTCTGTTGCTTTTTGTTCAATGACCAGCCCGTGTTGCATATATTATTGTATTTTATTTATTTATTTATTTTTTTTTGCTAATTAACAGGAAATATTGTTCATTATGTTTTTTAGATTACAAATATGGAGATCTATTTTATCTGTCTTAGCCTTGCCGGGCTAAAACATTGAAACCTTAAATAAAATGAATCTATATTCAAAAATGGCAGTAGCTTCTGAAGACACGGTCACTGTAAGTGCAATCAGTTGTCTCGCTTCTGTCAGTGGAGAACCTCAAGCGTGCAGAGGAAGCAAGTCGCAGTGTGATAATTTTCTGTCCTCCGTGCAGATGTATTTTTATCAGTGTGGGTGAACAAGACTTGTCTCTGACACCTGAGGCTGAGCCCTGCAGCGCCAGCCTCCAGATGAAATATATGTACAGAGCTCCGGATTTTAATAAGACATCCACATGTCTCAGCCGGCGTGTGTCTAACATCTTGTCTGGTATGTGCTTTTGTCATTTTAGCGGCGGTGGCAACAATGGAACGTGTGGCTTGCTGTTGTGTCTGTCTTTATTTCCTAACAATAAAAAAGCAAATCAAGCTGTAAGCCGAGCTGGAGAATTGATTATTTCGTCCATTTCATTTGAAGTATTATGTTGAGGCACATAGATGTGCGCATTCACAGTTACCTGCAACAACAGCAAAAAACTTTCCCAGTCAAAATCAAAAAGCTGACATAAATTAGTGTCTGAACCCCACAGAGTTCTTGCCAGAAGCTTTTCTTCATATCGAAAAGAGCAGCTGTACCAACATGCAAAGCCTTCATCTTGGCCAGCTCAAGGCACAGGAAGGAGAGCCACTAATCATCTTCCTCTCCCTCCTCCTCTTCTTCCTCCACTTCATTCTTCCCTTTACGGTCATGTGTCATGTTCAACCCAGCTGACATGGGGGCCACCAGTCACCCATAACTCCTGGCTGTTAGTTGCACTGGATACACAGCCGGGAGCGACAGCCGATGTGCACATGGAGAATCTCACTAGGTGCACACATCGATTTTGTCCACTGAGTGAGGAGCAAAATCAGGAGCAGAGCTAGATATTCTGGCTCCTATGTAGAAAACATCTTGGTGGCCTTTAATAACAAAACATCAATATCTACCCTGCACAACTTTCCCATGATATAAAGAAATGGTTTTTATTTTCCTGAAATTACTTAATTGTCATCATTATACCATCACAGAAAAGAAGATGAATACCTAATGGGTTTTCATAAAACAATACACTTGACAGACGTTTCCTAATGGTAGCTCTTATAATAACTAAAGTTAGCCATACCCGTGGAATCAGTTATTGGCTTAAAGTTGAAAAATGAACCTCCTCTGTTTAATTGACCAATTTCAAGCTTCTGTGAAACGCTGATAGTTAATTTAGTAAAACCTCTCTGTTTTCGAGGATTATTGTGTTATTCTTCAGATGACAGATTCATCTTCACAATTTATATTAAGTCACAAGAAATCATTAGGAAAGCACTGAAATAGCCTCACAAAAAGTAAAGCAGTTTTTACTCTGCAGTCTGCTCTTCTTAGTGTTATAATTGCTAATAACTTTAAGTTTAATAATAACTATATTGTGTTGCTCACCTGTCTTTTTAATGAAATATTTTTTCTTCTTTGTTTCTCTCTGTTTTTTGGGAATCGTTTTTTCTGCCTTCATTTCAGACGGTCACATCCCTCTGTATGTTGAATTAGGTAACAAAAGCAGACTAAGCCATTTTGTACACCACTGGTATTAGTAATGCAAATTTTAGTAACTCAACCCCTTTCTCCTGCCATCGGGGCTCATCGTAATGTTAATTAATTAGAAATTATTTAATAATGCAAAAAAAAACAAAAACAAAAATAATTATTTTGGTAGAGTGTGCTTTGTAAACATTCCCTCTCCACCTTCAGTCTGACTCCCCTCAGGATAACTTGTTTTTGTCAGTTTTCCCCGATGTGCGTTTCCAATTTGTGCCTCATGACAGACTTTTATTTGTGTTCTAGGAGGTAAAAAATCAAAACTGCAGGGAATGCTACGAGTGAACAAAATGCAACACTCAGACTTCCTTCTAGCATGCGTGACATTTCAGTGTTTTCACAAGTCTCATATTTTGCAGATTTAGCTCAGAGTTACTATTGTCTTTGTGGGGATCCAGATCTAGATGTCCTCTGAGGGTGAGCCTGTGGGTCGGTGTGACTGAATCAGTTACACCTCTCATCTGAGCACTGCTTCGGTTTCACTGTGGAGCCCTGCTGGAAGGAGGCAACACAGGTGCTGCTGTGATGCTGCTTGTTCTGCTGTGCGGTGCTGCGGTGTGTGTAGGTGCTGCAGTTTCTGTCTCTTTTTTTCCATGAAGGAAACTGGCTGAGCATTATATGCTTGGAGGTTTGCTGGTGACTTTAGGGACTTCCTCGGCAATCCTGAAGCACAGAGTTGATTGAAAATTTTATGATTTCTGAAATTGGTTTACGGAGTAAGTTGTCAGGAAAGAATCCAAAGCTCTTTTTGTTTGCTGAAATAGGTGGAGTGGATTGGAAACTGCAGCCACTGGGAGCACAGACAGTACGCCTTCATTAACCACCATGGCCCGGTTTGATTGAGCCGTCATTTCTGTCTGTAATGTGTAAATCAGGAGTAGAAGAGGCAATTTTTTTAGAAAATTCAGGAAGTAATCACAGACAATTATGTAAATAAATTATATTTACAGACAAAAACACCACGAGGGATGATTGGACACACATCCTCACTGTTGTTTTTTGCCTTTTGCTCTCTAGATGAAACCAATGTCTTCTCACGCCAGTGTTTTAATTTAGGCTTAGTTTACCTCTGGAATTGATTTAAATTTCTGAAAGTTGGAGTTGTGATGCGCCAGTCAATAAGCCATTCATGAAAATCTGCCAGTTTTCTCCTGATCAGCAAGTGATTAAATCCATCCAGACTTTCTCAAGTGTGTAAACTCATCAGCAAACAGTGAAATCTTTAACATGTAGTGAGCCCAAAGATAGGAGTCGCCTTGCAAACACCTAGCTTTCTGCTACCTCTTTTAAAGAACCAGTGTCTGTCAGTTTTGAATGTTAATTTAGATTCTAACTTTTGTACATATAAAAAAGGTGATTACAATTGATTTCAGTTTATTCATAAAACGCTAAATCACAACGAAGGCCGCCGCAAGATATAGCCCAGACCTAAACCCTAAATTTGCTGTGTTATATCTATGTATGTGTACCGTAATAAATCCTAATCTCACATCAGTGTGAACAGCACACACCTAGCTGCGCTTCTCACTGTGTTATTTTTAGTTACGATTTTAATATGAAAATGACTCCCAGATGAAGGTCATCAAGTCACAAGTTCACACATTGCTTTTAAAGTTTAATCTTTAGGCTTCATCAAAGCTGGACACATGAAACGCCATATGTGTGTGAGAGAGATGTCTTCCATCCTATTAGGATAGTCAAAGATAACGCACAGTGAGCATTGCAGGAGCTGCCAGTGAATAAGTAAGTAATGACAAAGCATGAATAAAACATTAATTTATGGCTGGAATCAGCAAATGTGCTCATTATCTGTCAGCGCAGGCCTGCAAAGAAAACAAGCTTCCACTTTCTTTTATGTGATAAATCACCAGAAATATCCACAAAGAGGATTAAAACATAGATTAGAGAATGCTTTCTGTGTAATATTTGTTCTGCTGGAGCAACATGCAGTTCAGGTAAAGCATGGCTTCTTGTTGTTATCTCTTTAATCCTTCTACAAAGAAAATATTGTGTAGCTGTGTTACTGCTGCACAGGCATTCACTCAAATGCAGTTTGGGCGTGTGTTTTCCTAAGGTTACTTTACTTTGACTATTCCGATTCAGTTCTTTTCTAAGGGTGCAAAATATCCCTTAAAAACACGTAAAAGCTTCTCAACAGTGCAGCACTGTGATGAATGGACAAAAGACAAGAAATTTTTAATAATAAGCTTTAGCTTTGTTATCAGTTACTCAATGTCCAAATTAAAATTGTATAGTTATTTTTTTACTGTTGTAGAAGATAGTGATAAATATTTATTTATTTTACATGACACAGTGTCACCTCTGTAGCATGAAAGAAATTTTTCCTTTAAAATACACAATTTTTAGTTGATGTGTAGTTTGTGAAGTTTGTAATTTTCTTAATTAGAATATGTACTGCTATAAATGAACTTGGATGAAAATACGTCTCGACGACAGAAGTATGGAGCACCAACTAAAATTTTCTAATTCATGCATTTACCCTACAATAAATAAATGGAACACCAAGTTTGAGCCAATTAAATAGCTAAATATAAGAAAATGTTCAAGACAATGAACCTCAACTATAAGGAAAAGCAAAATTAATCATTATAATAACACTTCACATAAATTGGAATACTTATCTATGCTTGTGCAACTTATCTAGCAGAGGAATAGTGAAGAGACCATGTCACCTCAAGTCAAACTCTAGCTGACATCTTTATTGAAGTGGAGCAATTAAAGCCTCTGGAGAATAACACAGGATGTTAAGTAAGCTTAACTGTGCCATATTGAATGATTTTCAACTGCTTTCATCTGCCCCCTCTGTGTTTTACACAAGCACAACACACATGGCATACTAATACAAACGCTTAAAAACTCAGCCTTAAAGAATAATGTTATAAAATATTTTAACCTTTGGCTGAAATGTCAAGCTAAGGGCAAATTAGGACTATAATGTGCACAAACTTTCTGAAAAGTCTAGATAAACTGCCGAAAGAGAGCAAAGGTGTGAATGACATCATTATAGAAGATAAAGAACTCCGTCCAGGTGACATTTGTTTTCTTTTAACAAACAGTTTTCCAGTATTAGCCCATCGTCTTTGAAGCGCATTCATTATGAGAGACACAATGCACGAAGCTGGCTGGACTCTGAGCTCTGGAGCAAATTTAGATGAATAACAATTAGCAGAATATGTAAATGTTAGTATCCAACTTCATATGTTGTGTATGCACTGCGCTCCTCCGCGGAGCGCTGCATATCAATGGCTTCGCAGCGCTCCAGGCCTCCGTCTCAATGCTCCTCCGCTCTCATTTCTCAGCGCCTTAAAATGAGACGTGGACTGTGCTGCGCTGCACAGCTAACTGCACTCTGCTCCCCTTGTTTGTTTCCTACCTTAAGAAGGAGTTCCTTTTGATCTCTTCTACCTCGTTGGTTTCTATAGCGCTTGTTTTTACTTATTAGAGAAGGAATACAGATGAAGACTGCTATGTTTATGAACCTAAATCTATGATAAGATCTTAATTAGCACTATAATAAATAAGCAAAAACCAGACAGACTTCAGTGGCTCTCTGCTTTGGATCCTTTGTTGCAGGCAGCACACACAGTTGTTCCTCTGAAACCAAAGCAGCCAGTATTCCAGAGGCAGCACCACGACCGGAAAACAACAGGAATCCCGCCGCCCCACCGCCTCACTTTCCGTCTCCGTGCCTTTCGGGCTGTTTGCTCAGAACAGCAGCTGAGGAACTCTGGTGATGCTGTCTGTTTCAAACTGGATCAAAGCAGCCACTCATACCAGGGCTGCCAATGGGGAAGATATCAAAGCAAAAAATGGGCACACACACACACACACACGCATACACCATCTGAGGCACTGTGAATGCATTTGGCACGAGAGTTCACACGAGCTCAGAGATATACAAACAGAGCAAAGCCTGTCTGTCCAGCCTTGGCCCCGTCTGCCCTCGTGGTTATTTTTATGACATCAGAGTCTGAGAGCCAATGAAGCCATAAACACGTCATATCAGGACGCCTTCATCAGGCTGCGGTTTTCTTTGGATAAAGACGTTGTCCAAGTGGACCAAAGCAATGTTTATCAAACGTTTTTTTTCTTGTTTTCTTTGGTTTATTTCTTCTAATCTTTTAGATTTATCAAGTGTTTGCCACTGGAGTAACAAACTGTTTTTCCAGTTAATAAGTTTTCCTCTGCTATATATATATATATATATATATATATATATATA
>CAEFZX010031850.1:0-28633 GCA_903066825.1 Alfaro cultratus
TTTTTTGGGGGTCAGCTTCAGTATGACCCAAAAAATTGTATTAAATAATCACTGGATTATTTAATATAAAATTAAGTAATCCAGTGAAAGCTGATGATGGTATCATCCAAGTCACGTTACTGTGGAATATCATCTCTGCTGCCTGGACATTGAGCTGTCATAACAGTCATGAGACCATCATACAGTAGCAGTCTTCAGTCAGAGGCCGTTGCAGCATCACCATCTTCAACAACACTCTGACGATACTTGCATGATATGAGTTTATGATCATACATTTTTCGTTAGGTTAAATAAAGTAGCTTTAAACTGAACTGACAGCCTCAGTCTTTCGTAGACACATTGTAGAAAATGGATTTGGGTTGTTAAATAGCTTCATTCATCTCTGCACTTCCTGCGAGTCTCTTTCAGGAATCCTGAACTTTAGGACTTCACTCAATTGCAGGATCTACACTGAAAAGAGTTGTCCGATAGAGTATTACACATGGTGCTTTTATGGATCAGAAAAAATTCTACTTTTGAGTTTCTGGCCCGCTCAGTGTGGCTAAGGCTGAAAGTTGGCTAGTTCTAATTACCAGCGACATTTTCCTATCATGGTTAAATGAGCTACATTGGTGGTGTGCATCCTTCGTCGACCAGTTCAGCTAGCTGTGCATCCATCTGGAAAACCTATCAGTGCTTTGGCCCTCACACTTACTGTGCTTCTGTACATGGCCACACATTTTGTCAAACAGTCCCACAGAGGCAATGGAAAGCAAGATAATGGACCCTTCATGGCAGCAGAACCAACTGGTCCAAGTTAGGAGTCATTCGAGTAGTTGGGTTGGGGCTAAATAAGCCATACTGAAGCTGACCCAAACGGCCCGGCGCCGAACAATTGGGGTGGGGGCAGACTGTGGCTGCAGAGCATGGGGGCAATAAATCAGCAGAAGCAACTGAAAATGCTCACAGGACTGACCTTCAGTTGGTGAAACATCATCCTGTCAGAGTGTTTAATACAGCGGGGGGGAGCAGAACAACCAGCACGCTCTCATTACACGCTATTCAAGCTGACCACAATGGTCACTACGTATTTAAACTGGCAGCAGAGCCGTGAAGCTCCCCACACCGAGCTGGCCAACAAACAGCCGTCCACTGGAAGTAATCATCATAAATAACTTGGCCCATCCTCCTCCACTTGTAAATCAGACACAGCAACAAGAACCCAGGGGCTGGAGGGAAACTGAAACTGTGAACATATACTGGTATTTGGCTTTTGAGGTGGTGGGTATTTGGGTTGGCACTCTACCACGGGATGACCTGGTTAGCTTAGCTGAAAGGTACACAGGACCCCCTGGAAGGAAAAGAAATAATGAAACCGGAGGACACAATGGAAGGAAGGAGAAGTGAACCAGAGAGCCGACCAAAGGCCTGACTGACAGAACACAGCATATAATAACAGCAGACAGAGACAGGAAGCTTATTTAATGTGAGCCCTGTTATTTGGATGCTGCTGTTCCCACACAGAACAAGAGCGATGTGAGAAAAAACCAAACACCAAACAGGAGGATGTGCATAAATAATGACGGCTTCAACAGTCTGACAGAAGTACACAGCTTTCTAAGTGGGTGGCTGTGTTAGTTTTGGTCTGAGAACACATCAGCCTGCTTAGCTCAGTTTTTGTTGTAAAAAAGAGATTAGGCTACACCGCCTGCACATCATCCATGAAGCCTTAGCCAACGCTGCAGATAACGGTGGGTCAGTCTTTCCACCAGATGTGACCAGGGATTTAAAAAAAATATTTAGATCAACTCACAGTTAACTCCAGAAGCATAACTTTAAAAGGCTCATGCTACCAAAGAAAATCTCACAAGCATTAATTTTTCTTAGTTTAAAAATTCCGATTATTAGAAATTCTAAATCCGCTTACTAAAATATTGAATATGTGTTTCTACTCCAGAGTCCTTGAGGTGGTGAAACATTTTGTTTTCAAAGACTAAACCGATTGTCTAAACATTTTCCTACTAATTATATTGTTAAAGGTTCATCTGGGCCACCTGACAGTAAAACAGAACTACAGTTTCAGTTTTTACAGCTAAAAACTAAATCAGTTGCAATCAGGACTGAAATCTGGGTGTAGTGATGGACTCTGATCTGGACCTTCAGAGCCTTCTATTACAAAGTTACAAAGTCGGCCTTCTATCACCTGAAGAACATCTCCAAGATTAAAGGACTAATGTCTCAGCAAGATCTGGAGAAACTCATCCTTGTGTTTAGCTTTAGTTGCAACAGTGTCTTCACTGGTCTATCTAAAAAAATAAAAAATCAAGCTGCAGCTGATCTACAACGCTGCTGCTGGTGTTCTGACTAAAACCAGGAGGACAGAGCACATCACCCAGTTCTAAAGCCTTGCCTCTGAGAAAATAGACTTTAAAATACTGTTGCTAGTTTACAAGTCACTGAACAGCTTAGCACACAATACATTAAAGATCTGCTGGTGTCGTGCCAACCTTCCAGACGTCTCAGGTCTTCCGATTCTGATTATTCTTGATTTTAATGATGGCATTTCATTTAATATTTGTTACTTATTTCATAACTGATTTCTGTATTTTGGTTTTATGACATGAAGTACTTTGAACTGCCTTGTTGCCGCAATGTGTAATACAAATAAGCTTGACAATCACATCACTAATTCCAAATGACCCCAGCCTAAACTTTTCTCAAATGTGTTGGAAGCCCTTAAATGAAGAACTGGACATAATATCATAACAAAAGTTCTGGCTAAGGCATAAATGTTAGGTAGGACAAACTTCAGTGCTGACTGGCAGCATTGCTCTTCAATTGTTGTGCCACTACTTTATATATTGGCTATGAAACATCTAAAGCTAACTCTTTAGCAGTTAGCAGTCACCACAGCTAACTCTGTGCTCTGTTGTGACTGCTGAGTCCAGCATGTTTCAGATGTTTCTCTGCTTTCACACTGCTCAATCAAATGAATGGAGTTGCGTGTAGTTCAGGTGTTATTTGAGCTTTTAAGATGTCAATCAGCTTTTCGCATCTAGTTGCTATGTTTATGTATCATAACACCATCCAAAAAGTTTAAAATGTTTTAGCAACATCCTTGCAGCATCACAGTATGTCAGACCAGGGGGAATAATCACCTATTCCTCAACCAGAAAATGGATTAAATCAGAATCAATATAACATAGATATGCCAACATAATGTCGACTTAAGTGGCGCAATACTTGAAATTTGATTTATCATAGGAAAATTTATAAATTTGTAAAAATTGTAAAAGTAATGCTGGGTGTGTACCCAGGAGGATTAAATGCAGTAAATGGATTGAAAGGTGGTTTAGAAAAGTAGTAAATCAAAGTGTAGCACTTAAGCAACTGTGTTTTTCACTTTTTTTTACTTTTGACATTTCCCCTCTAACAGAAGTTTTTATTTTTCAGCAGAATCTGGGAAAATGTTTTTTTTTTAAATGATTTTCTCATACCAGGAAAGCCTAACTCTTTAAGAAAGATGTGCAAACTTGTGAAATCCACTTTACAACCACAAACCCTAATTGGGGTTCGAGTAATTTCTACAGCCACTGTGCATCATGCAACCTCAAGAACTGAAAGATCCACACCATTCAGAGACCGTGAGAAGGAGTTTCAATGAGTGAAAGAGCCTGTTAAAATTAGACTAGGTCCTTCTAACTATTTAATTTCAGGAACTATGCTCTGAAATTAAAGACAACAATATCGCTATAAATTTGCTAACCATATCCTCTTCTTTGTAAAGAGAACAAGATATACATTTGTTTGCAGTTCGTTTTCTCTGATGACAGGCTGCTGTGTACACATTCTGACCTAGGCAATATGTTCTGAAAAAAAAATAGTTTCTTAGTTCTGCTACATGCACAGCTTAAGTGGTTTTTGAGTAAAGAAACTGAGCACGCAGTAACTGAACCTCTGTAAGTGCTACTTACTCTAAATGTGGTAGAATCAGCCTGCTGTGGTCAGATTCTACACCAAACGAGTGGAGGGAAAAGCTCAGTCCTAATTTGTTGTATTAGTGGAAAAGAAGCCAAAGAGCACTGCTCCAAACCCAACTGATCATTATCATTACTATTATGTTACAGAGATGCTAAAAACACAGAGAGGTAGCCGTTGCAAGTTTTTAAAGTCAGGTCCTTTAAACCCAGCCACAATACTGAACATGCATCAGCGCAGTGACACCCTGCTGAACAATTGTAGCGGTGGGTTAACTACTGTATACACGGACTCTAAAGGCCGATTCTATTTGAGTTTGTCATCAGCCTGCATGAAGTCTTTTTATCAAACAGTGTGTGACATTACCTCTCTTTAATCTGCCTCAGTTTTTTCACAAGGCAACAAGTCTTCCACATCCAGAGACAGTACTGTGGAGAGTTTCAGTTCTGCTAACACGATGTCACACCAATTCACCAACTCGGCTTTGTGTCTGCCTCGCTCATTGCCTCAGGTGTGCTAACTCAGCCCGTACACAGGTCATGAGGTCAAGCCAAGGCGACAAGAAAGTGTCTGATCCAGTTTAAAGTTTATGCTAGCTGGTGTTAAAGTTGCACCTCACCACCCAAAGACAGAACTGGCCTTTTCTATTCACTCAGTCTTTATTATAACTCGAGTCTGTCACCAACAGTGTTGTCACAGTTACTTTGAAAAAATAATCTGATGTGGGATCACTGATTAATCCTTTAACAAGTAGTCAGTAAATGGAACTTTCAGCATCCGTTCACTACGAAGAGCCATTCAAATTTTGAAAATGTACATATTGCTAACAACAAGCCATTTTATTCCTAACATAGCTTTATATAAATTAAACTTAAATTTGATGATGTTGTATTTTTGAAACTAGATAAAACTTAAGTCACTAGCACAAAATAATAACCCACAGTGACTAGGATAACTTTAATATTATGACTGGTTTGGAAAAAGTAAATCATAAGATTACTTGTGTGTGTGTGTGTGTGTCTCTCACCTGAATTCATAAGTTTCCAGAGCTGATCCACCAGTGCTTCATTACACAGACCAGAGTCAGCTGACTTGGTGAACGGTGGGTTCTTACAGAGCATGCCCAGAATCTCGTGTCTGGTTGGAGAGGGAAACGAGTGTGTGTTAGTCTGTCAGCTGATTACTTCTGATATAAATGCCAAAGTGACAGAAAATCATAAAGTTCAGATTTGTTGATGGTAAGCGTTGTGCTAAAAAAAAAAAAAGAAAAAGATTTTTATCAGCAAAAGAAAACCTAAATAGCTAAAGTAGTTAGATATCATATCACTTTTATATTGGTATCATCACTAATACTTTATGAATTCATTCTACTAGTGACTAGGTCATATAATTTCCAAATAAAGTATTAATATTATGATTCTTAGAATAAAAATATTTAATATATTCACACTCTACAAAAAATAATTGAACCTTTAGATAGACAGGTTTATACCGAACTTGAGACTGATATGATTTCATATTCTCATGCTTTAGTTCTCATGCTTCACTAAACAGATATTCATTACATTGACATTACAACATACAACTTTTGATCTATAAAGATGCTTTTGTTCTAAGTTGTGAGAGTCACACTGTGTGCTGTGTTCTGACCTGACGTAGTGGACAGGGTCACTCTGGACCATGTCAAGCAGCCACTGCAGGTCTGCTGAGCTCCGTTCAACTGCAGCAAGAAAACAAACAGTAATCATGTAGACACAGCAGGAGAGAAGTGAGCAGCAGGAATGGAGGGACATACTAGCTCGGACTGGCCTTGTTCCAAAAGCACCTACTTGCGCTCACTAAAAAGATCAGCGGTCTCATTTATAAAGGTGGCGTACACACAAAACCAGGCCTGAAGCTGCTGTATAAAAACTAACTTGATGGGAGACGATGAGGAATTGAAGCCATGCTGCATCATGGTTCCTTTTCAATCTTTAATCATAAGGGCCTTTTCAATTTAAAAAAAGTATAGAAGCCAAATTAAATCTTAAATCAGTCAGTTTTCCACCCAGCATGATCACCAGGGTGATCACAGGTTAACATGCTAAATGTGGCGAGGTGTGGCAAGATGTATGTAGGGTTATATAGGTTGCCCCAGGCATGGCTGACTAATGGCTGCGCCGAGTTACAGAGATCCAGAGGTGCACGAGTTGCTGCGACACGCTCCGCAGACGACGAGGTCGGCGCTTGCCGCTGTATACCTGCTTCAATGCGTCAACAATAAACCTAAATTCAGCAGATGGTAGCTGCGCCAGGCTCTGAGTTGAAATAGATAAAGTGTCAAAGTGAACCAATCGCTATCAAATGTGCTTAACTGCTTTGAATTTGTATTGTTTCATCATTAGTGACCATGTAGCCTGATGTTTCTGTTGTTCTCTTGGTTTGTTATAATTCATGTCTATTTTCTTGGACTTCAGAATGACACAGTCACTCTTTGTGGTGGTGAGGCTTGTAAGCCCTGCTGTTGGGGGCATGTCTATGTTGTAAAGTTATATTACCACAAGCTTTATTATTTGGGTATGAAGGGCCCGCGGTCATTAGCCCCGCCCCCCGCCCAATGCTGACTTCCTCCTCCGGTGCCGCTGACAGTGTAGAAGTTTCAATGGTCACGCCACTAGCATGGCTACCAGAAATGAGAACCTATTTTTTTTTTCTACTCTTCACCTCCTTCACCAACACATTGACTTCTGCCTTGCAAAATTGTGTTTCTTCTAACATTGATCAGCAGGCTCATTTAAATACACCCCAACATTCAATAGGTACTTTAAATTGACTGCTTTAGAGGGGAAAACCTCATGCGGGATCTTGTACGCAAACACTGAGGTGCAACTGTGATTCTTAAACAGGAAACTGCTTTCTAGTTTTAGAAATCAGTTCTATTTTTTTCTTTCTTTACATTTCAGCTTTTGGACATATGTACACTTTTATTATAGATCCTATGCAATGTTTTAGAAATGAGACCCCGATGCATTATAGTTTATGAGTGACTGGTGCTGGTTTTATACTCAAACATTCACTCACTAGAAATTTTATTTTATTTCTACCCATTCAGTGGACACATTAACACAAAACAGTGACTCAATCCGATGCACATTAGAGCTTGGCACGGCTGGTCTGAGTAGTTCAGAACCTGCGGATCTAAAGGGCTTTTCAAACATTCCTCTGACAAACAACCTGGCGGACATTAGAGGAGATTTATTAGACATGTGCATCCCTTCATGGTTGCAGTGGAGCCATTTTTATTACAATCTCTGAGGAATGGTTTGTTGCACATTACTGAAGAATTAAGGCACTTCTGAAAGCCAATGAGCCTCCAACACGGCAGTAATGAGGTTCACCTGATAAAGCTGCTGATGAGACGCAGAAGAGACAACTCAGCTTTTCAAGATCTGCATCAACAACTTTCAGAAAAACGCCAGGAACCAGCGAGGCATCCGTGACTTCCTACCTCTTGTGTAGTCGACCAAAGCTTCCAGAGCGGAAACACGAACGTCTACGAAGTGTCCGTACTCAGCGTAGGCCTTGAAGAGAGACGGGTCACTGGGAATGTGGCCGTTCTTCTGAAGCTGGCGGATAGCTCTCAGACAGCTGCAGAGACATTACATCAACGACTGTCAGAGTTGAAGATTTAATGTTTTATTCAAAACAAATGAGTAGGGCTGGGCGATACATCGACTTCATAAAATGAGCAAATTCTTGGGTTTTGAAGATGACATTTTTGGAAAATAAGGATTATTTTCATCAATGAACAACAGAAAGCCTGTGGTTTAAAGCTTCTGTTTATTTGAATTCTGAATTTGGTTCAACTCTATGATGGAATATTAGGGAAAGATATATATTTTTTATTTTAATTACAAGAATAAAGTCATGATATTACTTGAATAGATTCATAGTATTAGAATGAAGTAGTAATTTTATAAGAATACCAACATAAAAAAATGATTAAAAAATTTTAATGGGGAGTGTTGACCATCTTGTGAAGTTTTACTATGGTATCAAATTTAGAGGTAATACTTCATAATTCATCTTTTTAACACATCAGCATCAAACTGTTATATTATCAGTAGCAGGAATTTGTGCAAACTACTGAGTCCACCTCAAAAAATGAATCTCATAGACTGAGGTAATCACATCAGATCTTGTTCTCATTAAAACAACTTTTTTTTACTCATTATTTGAAGACATATTTTTTCTAGGAAAATTTTATTTTATTATTATTAAAACTATATTCTCATAACTAAACCAACATTCTTGTGGCCTGGCCCTAACACTACATCACTAAACTCCCAGAAGGCATGATAGAAATAAAAGCCAGTTTTTGTAAATCTTTTCTGTTATTTCATTTTAAGAAATGAAAGTGAACAAACAGAAATATATAAATAAAACTGGAAATTGGACATGTTATGAAAAAACAAAATTTTATCTTTAAGGCGTCTCACCAGGACTACAACTAAAGCTAAGCTTAATCAAATCCTGTCACAGCAAACTAGAAAACAGTTTCCAATTCCACTCTTTGGGTAGATTTTAATTATACACACACACACACACAGATATATGTATATATACATATATATATATATATATACACACAGAGATATACGACTATCTATATATCTCTGTGTATATATATATATATATGTATATATATATATATCTATAATATTTTTCTGTATCTTTCTTTCTCTGTTCTGTAAACTGAGATGCAGCGCTGCCAGGAGAAACCATGCAGACCAGCGACCGTCTCCTCTCCGTACCTAACAGTGATGGTGTTCCTGAAACTTGGCAGCAGCTTCTCCATGTTCAGGAAGCGTGTGATCTCCTCCAGGATGAGCCGGACGTCGGGATTTAAGTTGTCCACCGTTCGCACCTCGTTGTTGATGCTGATGGCTGGAGTGAGGGAGTTGGTCAGGGCCTCGATCAGATCGGCGCGGTAGTAGTTATCTGAAAACTGGAGGCAGGTTGGGAGGAAGAGAAAGAGATTCTCATGATGTTCAGGAACTGCTTTGTTTTTCCTGGCTCTGCTGGCTATGATTTACGGTGGTAATGTATGGAAAATGAATGCTCACACTGGCTCAAGCATTGCTTTGACAAAATCAGGTCAGGGTAGGATGTGTTTAACATAGAGATCCTGATGCAAAACCTCTGTTCTGGAACTATATGCCTGAAACTTCTGCTACATAAACGTCATCTTATCTGTTAACTTAAAAACTGGATAATGACCAGAAAATGGCTAAATTATGCAACTGTTGGCACTTAGTCACATTTTACAATCACACATGTCTATGTGTTTTATGGCTAAATGTTTACATATGTTTTCCACAAACTAACTTCAGGCTGGTGTGGTGTGCATTTGTATTTGCCCAGTCACTTAAAGAGGAAGTGTTTACTTTGTTTTTCCGGTTGTCGTTGTACTTGATGAGGTCGAGTATGAAGTTGAGGACATCTTTGGGACAGAGGTTCTGCACATCTCTGAGTAGCGCCATGGCAACCGGCATCGTCTGACATGAATGACGTGATATACATAGCATGTTAGAAGTCTTTGAAGTAAATGGAATCAATCAGATACTGATAATCAGGCTCAGTGGAATAACGGAAAACTGAACATGAAGAAACCAAACACTGTGTTTAGCTCAGAGTTAACCATTATTTTAACAATTCTTCTGATGATTTATCAGTTTTTAAAAACTGCCACACTCTGGAGATTTTTCATCTAACCAATTAAACTTATTTTACACAATATTAGAAACATAGAAGACAATGCAAATAAACTAATAATTTGATCATTTTTAAAATAAGAAAATAAACAATTTATCGCCTAAAATGCAACAATAGCAATCCTTTAGTGAGCTGCCAATACTTCTAACATCAACATGTAGAAAGATCAGGCCTTTATGCTAGATATCAAAAGGTGTTTAATAAGAGACTTCTTTATTAACAAAATATGAACGAGATGAAGCTCATAAAACATATTTATACACAAAGGTTTTTTTTCTATATCCTAAATGCAAAATGTATATATTTTATACAGTTTTGGCTAAATTACTGCTCTGAATCTGTTCTTTCAGCAAATTGCCTTTTTAAAATCTGCATACTCCAGTTAACCATTAATCGATTGCTAAATTAGTGGACGATTATTTCAACAATTAAACTAGACAGGTAGTTTAGTTTGTACCTTCTGTAGGAAGTAGCTCTGGAAGTTGATGAAGTTGTTTGTCCTGACGATGTTGGGGCAGCTCTTGCAGCAGAACATTCTGGTGAAGAGCGACTTCATGGCGGGTGGACCCTGCCAGGTGCTCACCATCGAGTTGGCGATCTGCACGGTTAGAGTGAGACCAGTCAGCTCGGTCAGTAGGAGTTCAGGTCAGCTGCTGCATTAAACCTAAACAGAAACTGGCAACAATGTTCTTGAATGCACAAACTTGAGACAGGACGATGAAAGCTGAAATCAGAAAACACTTTTCTTTGTGTGCCACAGAAACCATAGGTGAAAAATGTTGGGACTCTTGCAACAATGGGCTTTTTGTGCGTTCTGGTTGCTGTGGTGAGAACTGGCCCACAAATTAAACAGCTCGTGAGGTTTGCAGCCCAGCGGTTGCTTCAACAGGATATTAGGGAATTTATGTAAATGTGCTAATATGGGGCTGGGGTCACTGACACGGGATGTTGTTTTTAGTTGGAAAAATAAAGAGAGGTGGCAGCAGCGGTTTGATTTCCGATATATTTGCCAACAAGGCCGATCATGCTTGGCCTTTTTCTTCTCCATGTCAGCGTTTGGCTAATTGTTTATTCATCTCCACATTTTCTGATTGTTACTCACAACTCAACCTGATCCAGGCCCATCAGAGAGCAGCCAAGTTCATGACAGTGCATCAGACTTCACTTTGTGGTGAGTCTGGGTCAACGTTAAGAGTTTATGTACATGACAGAGTGTGTTGAGCTCGCTGGTCGAGCCTGTGTGTGTGTGTGTCGTAAGAGTATTACGACGCAGTCTGTCGAGGTTTAGTGAGACGTTCATTTGAACCTCTACTCAGTTAGTTTATTGTGCTGTGAAAATATTGGTTCAGGTGGAACTTGTAGGATGGAAATCCAAGTCCAAATCCAGAGAAAGGCCAATTTCCTGCAGCCACATGATGGGATTATTCAGAGCAGCAAGAGTTAAACTGATGGGTGGCCCTTCTGGGTTTTCTACTGTAACCTCTTTCACAATATTACTGGAACCAAACATTCACTTTAAGAGGTGGCCTTTACCGAGACATTTAAAAGTGAGAATGTGTAAAGTGTGTGTGAGTCCAGTCAGTCTCTGAAGCTACAAACTGAACCCCTTTGTTCTCGTTTTTCAGCATTCTCTCATTTCTGCATCCACCATGAGTCAGTCAGGCTCACCACACAGTGAAGTATGGCACATGTTAATTCTCTGATGAACTTGGCAGAATCTCTGATTGGCTTGGATCACTTTCAGTTGAGAGGAAAAATGTGGAGAGGAATAAACGATTAGAAAAAAGGCAGCATATTAAAAAAGAAAATCGACAGAACGATGCATGTTGGAAATGGCAAAGAAATTCATCCGTGTTCAGGAATATATTTGAACACACAGGAAAACACTACAGTGTCAGTCTTCACTGGTATTAGCTAGGCCTGCACCAATTCCAATTTTTCCATGTACCAATATCTTTTTGTCTGAGAAGTTGCTAAACAACTTGTTAAACAGAGCAACAAAGTCATCAACTATGTGCACACATGACCTGGTGGGTCAAGGAAATTGGGACAGATTTATCAGTGCGCCCCGAGTATCAACACCAATACACACCACAACGCTTTCAAATGGACCAGCTTTCTCCTGTCTCATTTGGACGAAACCCTGAGTTCATAGAATCAACATAAAAAATGACTTGATTACATTAAAAATGTATTAAATGATGGAAGCTTTTCTTAAAAAGAAAAAAAAGAGGAACATCGATTGATTGATTAGTTAGAACGATTTGTTTCAGATTTAAAATTTTCATTTTATGTTATTATATCTCTCGCTCTCTTTTAGAATTTTAGAGTATGGTGCATCATCCTGTAAAGGTTACTCGCCTGTCTCACCCAGGCTGGTGAAAAAGAAGTGTGCTCATCTCAGTGAACTGATGTGACCAGGGTGAGCAGAGCTTGCTGCTTAAACAAACCTGCTGTTTATCTGACAGCCATTCTCTAGCTAGGAAGGCTTTACTGTGAGCAATTCCACATGAAAACAGCAGGTCTAGCTGGTGCCTCCGCAAAACAACAATCTTCCAGTTTTCCTGATCATGATGTAAGTGAAGAGAGACCAACCTTAGCTAAGCAGAAGCAGGCCTGCATGCGGACTTTGTAGAAACATTGCTCTTGCTCCAGGATGTCAGTCAGAGCCAATCTGGAGGCGGGAGTTGGGAATTTTTCCAGTGCTGTGATGGCTTCCTCCTGCAAAACAAAGAAGATGAGGTAGCCATCTAAATGAAAGCTTTTCATTTAAGGAACAAAGGCGAGAGCTTATTGGCAGACTGTATGTTTGACAGCTTTCTGCAGGAAATAGAATCATTTAAATCATGCAGTATCATCCTGGAAGGTAGTTACCAGCAGAAAATCTGATTTAAGTTTAATAGAGGGAAGAGTGTTGTACCCGGGTTGCTATGGGAACCTATGTGGATGTAATTAGCCTACGGAGCACCATGCACTAGGTAGGATATGTGGAGAATCCCAGCTGCTGGTCACCATCAACAGAAACTTTTCTTCCTCTGGAGAAAACCAACATGTGCTTCCGCAGGACATCACTATCTTAAGCAACACATCATCAGCTTTTTTACTGGACAGATTCCTAGCAGGATTAACCAGAAATTCATTTTTCTGTCCCTTGAAATTTGAGATTACTTCACAGAATAACAGCTCAATTATAAGCAGAAAAAAAAAAACACTATAAAAATGTTTGTAAAATGGAGCCCAAGAAATACACTTTGTAACAGACCTGTTGCAATAAGCAATAGATCTATTAATCACATAAGAAATTCAAACAAACTCAATAATTTCAAATTTGATGATTTAATGTTTTTCTCTTTTGTCTCTTTCTACCAAACACTGGATGTTTGGTGTTTTGGTCTCAACTAGACGTTTTTGAAGGACAATTTAGTTTTCAGAGACTTCATGATTCATATTTTTGCTATTTTTGTTTGCATATTTATTTTTCTATGTTTATTGATCTTTAAGAATGTGTTCTTGCATTATTACGCCATTATCTACTACTTGGAAATGGTCTCAAAACAACATTACCACCATTTATCGCAATAACTTCTGGAACAATTTATCATCTAGTAAAATTTGTAATCGTGACCGGCCTACTTTCTACTGAGGAATACTTTATCACATGTATCACATCAGATACATGATTTTAACACCATCACTCAGCCCTCTGGAGAAGGTTTACCTTGTTTAAAGAGTGAAACCCAGGGTGACATCCAAACAGCTACCTGAGGCCTTCAGAAAGAGGCCTGGAGTCGTGTCCTAAATTTACAGAAGACTTTATGTTTCTCCAACTTTACAAGTATGAAAATGTATTCTATAAACCTCCTGTCGACAAAATCAGCATTCATCGTTTTGAAGAACTTATTTGTCCAAGTAGATGTCCAGAGACAGAGGCCTGTTGCTAGGAGACGGAGCCTGATCAATTCCCAGCCTACCTGTGCTACCACATCCCTCTCGTAGCGCAGCTGATACTGCCACATGAAGTCGGCCTGCTCAAACTCCACTTTCCTCAGGATGGACATGTCTGGATCTATTCGGATCCACAGCAGTGGAGAGTCGGCGCTGCGGAGGAGTCCAGGGAGAGGTGAAAATACACAACCAGGCCAATGCTTCTTACAGGAAATTCTTTTAAAAGAGCTGAAGCTCTTACTCCATTGCCGACAGGTCCATGTCAACTTCCTCTCCATTCATCAGAGGAATCTTCTTCTTCTTGTTTCTGGAAATGTCACCAAAAAAAGCTTTATACCAGTGAAAAGCAACACGTTTCCCAAAAAGAAATAGAAACTTAAATTTTTGCCACAAAACAAGAAACAAAAACATTTACATTTGTCCACATTTGGCAGGATTATAAATAACATATTTGCCTTTAAGCTAATGCTGCTCCTTACTGATTTAAATGCTGAAATAGCAAAAAAGTGATGACAGTAGCTAAGTTTCCATTACTAATGTGTGCACATTGCATATTTTCCTAAACACAATTTTGAAATCACAGTGTTAAGTAAGAAATTCAGTTAAAATCATAAGTGAATAAGTTTGTTCACAAGATAAATGTGATGTTTCCATTCCATTAAGCAAATTTATTTTCATAATTCTGATTAAATTTTGTCATTTTGTAATTCTGATTCTGATAAGTCTGATTTGTGCGTTTTTAGGGTAGCTCACCGTCTGCTCTTTGAATGGCAGGGGATGTCATGTTTCAGACTGTTCTCCTCTATCTGCAGTGTGTGGTTGAACGAGCCGTCCAGCTCCTGGACCGTCACCTTGATGGGTCCCTGCAGACAAACACACAACACCTGATTCAGGCTTCAATCTCTTTGAAGAAACCAAGTCAATTTCACTGATGTAAACCCATAGAAGAAGCCACCGGGTCACTGTTAATGTGAGCATAACGGTGTGTAGAACGTGTGTGTGTTCTGCAGGCTGAGCGGTTGTGTTGCTCACCACGTATTTCTGAGTTCCAGAGGACGTGTAGTCCTGGCGGATCTCCAGCTCCAGCACATTCCTCTTCCTGTTGAAAGCAAAGCTGCCAAAGAATTTCACAACCCCGCTCTGATCTCTGCACACGAAGAGTTAAGGCTCAACGTGTGCACAGACACTAACTTTTTCTAACACGGAAAAAAAAAAATCACTTGGTTGTAATTTGAGAGGTAATGAAACAAGAGCATGTTTGCTTTGCATTTAACAAAGAAGCTTTGTTTTTCAGCAGCAACATATATTGATAATTGTCTTTGTTGTGACAAACGGATGAGGTTGAATCCCAGCAGGAGGAAGGATACACCCACTGCTTGATCAGAGGCCCGATGTCTTTGCCAGAGACATTGGAGATGGATTTGAGGAAGGCGTGCGTCGACAGAAGCATCTGGCTCCACATGTGGCTCTGGTACTTCTGAGACGAAGCTGTGCTGGCCAGGCTCAGGAGTTTGTTAAACACCTACAGGAGAACAACTCTGGCTTAAAAGGGGAAAGTAAAAGCCTGGAGTATGATGTGATGGTAGTGTCATACCTGTAACATGAACTCCATGCTGATTCTGTTTTCAATCAGCCTCATAACCAGGTGAGCCTTACACTGGAACATCTTGAAGTACTCCCAGGACAGGGTGTGGGGGTGCTTGATGGAGAAGTGAAGGTGGGGAGTGGGGCTGAAAAGAGAGAAGCTGGGTCAGCTAGGATGCTACAGGTGGCTTCCTCCAGGTACTGGGCTCGTTTTCTGAACATCACAGTGGTTTACAGAGTAAAGCCTTAATCACACAGATTTATTTTACCTAGGGTTTCCTAAGGATGTGTGATATAGCACAAAATTCATATCCCAAAATCTATTGTGATGGGTGGAGATAGCGACATATAATTTGAAATGTTTTTAGTCTAAAATAAAAAAAACCAACATACTATTTGAGTATGTGATGTCATTCAATTAAAGAATTGAATGAGCGTTGTGATTAATCAACACGCTTAACTTTGTAAGCTTGGAATGTAAAACTGCATGTTGTCCTAGAAATGTTAAAGAAAATCGTTCATTGTCTCAAACCAAACATCTCAGTGTTCCAGGTTTTTATATTCAGGACAGTTTAAAATAAGTAATTTTGTTTTACGCGTCAATTAGAAATTGTAACAATAGTTTAAGAACTGTAACTTCCTAAATTAAGGAAACATTTATTGCTGCATTTTTTTAACCCATTAGTTGAGCCCTGCAAGCTCTTTTTATGCTGTGAACAGTCCGGGGGAGAGATCAAACTGACCCTGTGTGAGCTTTGATGTGGCATTTCTTTGTGTGCTTTTCAGAAGAAAGTCTAAATAAAAGTAATTTTGTTTTATAAATACTAAATATTCCACTCAGTTGGAGCTGGAGTGCAAATATTTAGACCATAACCGCTTTGTAACATGTCAGATTAGTTCTGTATTAGTCTGATTTCACAGTTTTAGTCACATTGTGGACTCTACTGTTGCGGTGGGCAGAGATCTGCATCCTCAGACCATAGCTGCACTCTGGCTGCCCTGAATCACGAAGCATGATCTCCATAAACAATCAGACTTTCAGATCCCCACATTGAAAATTCATAAATTAAACACAAAACATCCTAGGTGGAAACGTTCAGCAACAGTCGAAACACGCTTTAAACAAATTAAGTCCCTACTTGTCCTTTTCTTTGCCTCCACTGAAGGTGGGGTGCAACAGAACGCCCCCCATCTTCAACTCATACTCCACAATCCGGTCCAGCTCCTGACAAACACAGAAAAGAACATTTTGAAAAATATATTTATCACAATTACATTTTTGTCAAAGATCTATATTATTTAAATGCCTTCAGGTTTGATAGAAAGAGCTAAATTTAACAAGGGCTTAATATTTGTTTAGAATATGTCAAGGGAATGTTTGCTATGATTTCCACATGCAATCTACAGCAAAAGCTAAAGTGGTCCTGAAAGTTCAAAAGTCCAACATTATTTACACCAGTGTTTATTTTTTACACTCTGAAATGCAATAAAACTTCAGGTCCAAATCAAGTCTCAACTGTTTTGAGTTTTTCTCAGTCTCTGCAGGCCTCTGTTAACTTTTTAAGAAAAAAAATAAATAAAGTGAATGTTTCTTCTCTTTGAGCTGATTATGGCAGCAGGACTTTGGTTGAGCTTGATTCAGCCTTTTCTAACCAAACGACTCGTCCGGTTTAAAGATGAGATAAAAGCACATAAGTTTAACCAAGAAAAACGGTCTGAAATTATTCCCTTAAATTCATACAGAAAACAAGTGGGTTACTGGAGCTCCAACTGGTTAGAAGCTTTTACATCAGAGGGAGATTTTATCTTTATTTCCCTATGATTCTGTGGCTCTTAATACAATTCAGTAGGAACAGTTGAAAGCAAAGCAGCTACCTCTTTAATCCAGTGCCGGTATTCATTGACTCCAAAGGTCTTCTTCAGGTAGAGGCCATAAATGTAGCCAGAGATGCCCTTCAACACCCACTCATCAGCCCTGCAGGAGAGCATCAGTTATAAGAGACAAAACATGCCTTTCCAAAATGTCACAGGACTTCTTTCTAACAGCTGAATGTTTTCAATGTGTATTTCAATCAAACCATCTGGGAAATTGTAACAGATATGCACTAATGAGTGGAGTTTCTCTGAATGACGCTGGTTTTTAGAAATAGGCACCGGTCATTCCGAACTTGTTAAAAAAATGGTGTATACTTGTTTTTCTGGAGTAAAGTCTGGATAGTTACATTCAGCTTTGCTTTGTATTTAATATTAGAGTCTTCTCTCAGACCAGCGTTCAGGAATGTCTTCTGTCTTGTTTGCCGTCTGTGATTTAGATGATTGAAGAATTTTTAGGCTGCTGTGACTCAACAGAATCAGGATTTTATCAAAGAGGGTGATTGTAGTGTTTTAATTCCCTTATGTCCAAAATAATAAGCCATTTAGACATTTTTTTGTGTAGAATTATCAGCAAAAGTGCAGTGATTGCTAATTCTTTTCCAAGGCAACATATGTGTACAGTTGTACAGCAGTAGTCTGTGTTTTTGACAGTTCAAAAAAGTCAAAACTTATCCGCTTTGATGGGATGGTGAAAAGACAGTTAAAAGTGACCGAGATTACATTTATATTCAAATTGGGACCGTTTTCATTTCAACTTTTAATCATTTTTGCTTTTTAATGACAAAAGCATTGGAATGCACTCAGAAAGTAATCAGTGCTTCAGTTTCTCCATATTTTCTTTACAAATTATGGTCAGTTATATTAAAAAAGCCACCAAAGCCTTTGATATGAAGTTCAAACTTTGTGTCAGGCATAATGAGAAATGAAGGGAGAAGTAGTTCTTGGAGTTGTGAATTGAGTTCAGAATGTGTAACTATGAAAGCCAATGTGAACAATATACATGAAGAACTAGGGCTGAAACGATTAATTGGCTTAATTGTGATTAATCCATTATAGAAATAATTGTCAACTAATACAGTAATCAATTAATCATTAACTGGAGTATCCAGACTCCACAAAATGGCATATGCTGAAAAAAATATCCCCAACATATTCAGAACAGTAACCAAGCCAAAGCTATACAAAATACATGTTTTGCACTAATATATGTTTTGCAATAAAAACACTGTTATCAGTAAATAGGTTTTAGCCAAAACTCCTCAAGTGGCCTAGTTTCAACTTCACCAGGTTGTTAATGTTATGTTATCCCATTTTAGGCAATAAAATGTTTATCTTCTTATTTCAATAAACCAATTGAATTATTTATTTTTCATATTTGAATGTAGTTCCAATATTGTACAAAACTTTTTTAAATAGCTAGATGAAAAATATGTAGACTGTGTCATTTAAAAAATATATTATTGATCATCAGAATAATTAATAACTATAATAATTTTTTGTTACTTGTAGCCCTAATTTGAGTCTGGATGAATTGAATATGCAACTTATTCCTCCTAAGGACCAGCAGGCACAACATTGATCCTAAATCATCATATGGCCACACAGTCTGACGTGCCTGGAACACATTTGCTCATTTTTTGGAAGTGAATCAGCTTCCTTTATGACTTAATAGCCACCAAGTGACCTCACATTGATAATCCAGCACTGTTTATGAGGTCATGTGCTTTAATGCGATGATGTGAAGTCAAGTTTCCAAAACACTTCGTTTGTCATTTCCATCTCCTTTCAGCCCACACAGCTTAGCTTCCCCATCCCAGGCAACTCAGAATCAATGAAGGCCACACTTGAGCTGCCTCATCATTTCTGTAAGATGGTTTTGCCCTTTGGGTATTTTTGTGGCAGTACTTGACACAACACACACACTGCTCACACAATTTTATCATCATGAATTTATTAGCCTGTTAAAAGGAGGCACAATAGGTTGATTCAACCTTGGTGGTTTCACCGCTTTATGCTGTGCTAAACCTTGGCTGTCTTTTATTACCAGAGCTGATTTTATCTGCGTATTTACTATGAGTAAATACAAAAAAAAAGAGATTTATCCTCCTTGGATGAGGGTATAACTACTGGGTCATGTTTTCATAACTTTCAGCTTCACAGAATTAGATTTTCAGCCTTAGATTTGGGAAAAATATCTGAGAAATAAATTATTTTTTCTAAAGTTTCTCATTAGGAGGTCATTATTACTGGAAAACTAAGTCTGCTGCAGACACACAAAGCACAAACAAAACAGTTCTCTAAAAGGATAATAGACAACAGTTCCACAGTTGTGCTCAAAACAACAACGCTATTATCAAGTCTAATTCTAGCCGGTTAATATCTGGTTCAGTTCTTGCCAAGATGTACAGTACAGACCAAAAGTTTGGACTCAAAGGTGTGTCCAAACTTTTGGTCTGTACTGTATGTCTCTCTATTGGCGGTGTGTTCCCAACTATTTGGGTGAGAATATGGGCAGGAACGTGTGCCGGCTGTAAACATGCAGGAGCTGTGGTCGACGCCATGATGATGTCATTTTGGCTGTTCCCTTGGGCGGCCAGTTTCTGCTAAATCTCTTGGTCTCCCAAAAATCGGTGCACCACTAGTCAGCTGCCAATCGAATCACTTGCGCACAATACCCAGCTTTGCCCAGCTTGTTCCTAAGGTAATTCCTAAAATGCGGGGGAACCGCACAGGATCTGCAAATGGAGACTAATCTGGCCGGGGCTGACAGGGGAAGAACCAGTTAAAGCCACATCTGTGCAGAAGGGGCTATAGTGTACTGAACCACATCGAACCATGCAGTACCGCTCAGTGGAAATAAGGCAAAAGATCTGTGGTTTACTGCAAACTTCCTCTGAGATAGAAGTGATAATAATTCAGTTTCAGACTGTAAGCATTATAAATGTGTCAATAAAGGTGTCTTTATATAGCCATTTGCAATCCAGGTCAAAGTTTATTTTTTTCCCTCTTCCTTTCCGGTGGAAGGAATCAACACAGTTCGTTTAAAATCAACTCTACAACTCTACCTACACATTTTCGAACAGCTGGAAGTTGCAGTCTGTGGCTTTTAAACCATAACAACCAGGAAACAACCTGTGAATAATTGCCTTATTAGTCTCATTTCAGTGTTTAAAACTGCATTCTAATCTCCTCTGGTGCAGTGGGAAAAGATCAGTGATGCAAGACTTCAGGAGGATCCACAGTTATCAGAAATATTAGTTCAATTATCAGCAAAAACTGATAACTGAACTGCAATACATTGAATGTTATTTTTTTCCCTCACCTTTGGAAATAAGAATTTATAGTTTTCCCAATGAATTTGTGTATGAACATAAACTTTCATTTTTTTCTCCCATTTTCAAAGACCCTGCTATTATTCTGACCATTCCATGATTAGAGCCTGCCAGGACTCTTTACATACATCAGTATGTGCTTCAGAATGTCATGAATATGCTGACGTACTGTTCTAGAAACTGCTGAATCATTCACAATGATGGATAAGTTTTCTCTCAGAAACCCCAAAGAAACAAGGATCAACAGCTTAATTTTGTTTGAGTAGACTGTTTACAAACTAGCTGTCCTCTACGAAGCTTTAGTGAAAATTGTACGTCTTTAAGAGGAATATAGTGGTACAACGGAGCCAAAAACAGCATGAGAGCAGCGCATGTGTGTGTCAGCGAGGACCAAGCAGCTTGTGTTCCTGGACACACAGAAGCGTGTGGAGACCTTCAAGTTAACAAAGATCCCTTCCATTTGTCAGTTAACGCAGATGGGTGTGGTAAAGAGCCGTTTTGCTTTTCTTTGCGTCTGACAGGATAATGAGTCTAGCCTGTTTTCAGTTATGGGCCCAGTGAGCCCCTGCTTTGAGAAATTGCTAACAGCAGTGCCACGCCCTGTTAAAAATCATGACAACAGCCTGCTGAACATTAAACACCACATAGAGGGAAGGCCCCACCACATGTAATGTTTGTTTCAAGGTCAGACAAAATGAGGGATGAGGAGGAAAGGAGAAAATGAATGAGGAGTCAAAGACAGCACTCCTACAATATGTGGAAATATATGGAGTGATATTCCATTTGTTAGGGTGTTTTCACACCTGATAGTCCGGTAGACTGTTCAATTGGGGAGCAAATTGGCAGTATTTGTTCCATTTTCAGTTGCTGCTGTTCTCTTTCACACTACATTGTGTCAAACCAACCAAACCTTTCAGCAACCTGTTCCCTTCTCCGCCTGTGGGGCCGCTGCGCCGAGAAGGAAACAACATAACTTCCTTCTTCAAGAAATGTAAACAAAACTTTAGTGGCATCAGATTTTTTTCAGGATTTTTCTCTTGTTTTTGGCAAAAAACCATGAGCCATTTCTCTTGCTACTGCTAGACACATGAGTTTGTATTGGTTCTATTTACCCAGAATGCCCTGAGCTATAGTCTGCTTTATGCTTTTGGAGTGGTCTGAAGTGTCAGCCCCTGTTATAAGGCATCCTTTCCCCATAACATTTGGTGTGCGCTCAGGGTCTGTGAGTAAAACAGCTTCTATAAGAAGCTGTTTTACTCACAGACCCTTGTTCTTATCTGGTACAGATTCTTATAGTACCAGATAAGAATCTGGTACCGTACTATGTACCTGCTATTATTCTATGTACCAGATTCTTATAGAATCTGGTACATAGTGGGGACAGATTCTGATTTCTCATACAAAACAAAAAACAAAACATAAAATGTTGAGTATTGTTGCAAATCTCTTATCAGCAGCCATTAAATGCATTGAGGGCTAAATGGTAGCAGAGTTGAAAAAGAAGGTCAGCCTCTGCTGAGGATTGTTTACATGTTACTGCAAGACTCCTCCAAGAAATGCTGACAGTTCTTTTCCATTATGCAGACATGTGGTGTAGAAGGTTTATCTCAGAGTCCAACTACATCACGCTTTAAACCTCTAGAGACTCTGGAGCAACTACCCTAAGATGACCACACTGGAGAGGCGGTATGGTGCTGACTCATGGTGGTGGACTTGGTGGGAAAAGAGGTGAAATACAAACACTTGTTTAGTCTGAGGTTCTGTCCTCGCATCACGAAACAAGTTACATCTCACCAGGACATTCTGGAGATAAAACAGCCGAAGAACTGCTGGGCCAAGGCCTGGGCCAGACAGCGTCGGGTCTGAGGGGTCTGGTCTATGATCATAGGGCTGTGAAGCAGGTTGGTGCTGAAACACAAAGCAAACTACATGAATAACAACCTACAAAACATGGAACAGACGAGACCTCTGTCTCCATGCAAACCTGAAAATGCTCATTGACGCGTAGGACGACACTTGAACGTAGGCCTCGTCCACAAACACGGTCTTAAAACAAGAGTAAGGGTAGCGGCACGTCAGGATCTCCTCGTAGAACTCAAAAATCTCATGCAGGTAGGACATGGAGTGTTTGAGCAGAGGGAGCAGCTGTGGCAGGCAGAAATGGGTCACCTGCAGAGGACAGGAGCACGACAGAGGGCTTGGTGGTAACCCAGACAGCTGTGTCTCAGATACCTCAACTTCATTCTGACAAATGGTGTTTAGAGACATCTAGTGGTCACTAGGAGAAGTTGCAGAAAGGCTCATTCAAATTTAGATTAATCTAGAGATTAATTTCACATATTTACAGGAAAAAACTTGAATATTCCCTAATCCTAATCCATTTGCAAGAAAAAAAAATACAATTTCAGTGATTATAAATTCAGATATTTGTAATAAAACGTTCCAGAGGTCCTGTAATGTTCAAGTGGTAAATTTAAGAGATGTGCTTTTGAGTTTAAGTGTCAGTGGTAGACCTGGGTTCTGTTCATTTATCAGACATCTCCTGGGTCCAGACTCACCAGGACCGCCTCGAACCAGATCCAGAAAACGCACCTGAAATAGTGAGGAGGAAGCTGACACATGGCTGCAGCCAGACTAGACCCGGACATTTTAGTCCTCTACTACAGGATCTATATCTGACACTCTGGAAAATATCCACAAGTGCATCCCTCACATTTTTCTATTTCAATCTTGGAAAACTTCTGCTACTTTCTGTGACAAATGTCTGACTTTATAATCTTAGATAACCTCTGAGTTTTTCTCATGAAATTAAATGTTTTGTTTTTTTTCCCATTGCAAATGTCTGACTTATTCTAGTAGACAATATTCTAGTTTTAACAGTGGAAATGTATGCCGGCAATATGGAAAATTGCAATTTTTACTTCTTGCAAATGTCCAACTTTTCCACAGAGAATATCAGTGTTTATCCTCATAGATATGTGAAATTAGCCTAAAAATATCAGTTTCTTTGACAGAAAATTACTCTTTTGAAGATTTGTGTCTTTTATCTACAATGGTCCTAATTTTTCACTATAAAGACGTCTATGAATAGACAGGCAAAAACAAAAGGCTGCTTAGTATCAGAGCCACTTATTTATCTTTAAATGGAGAATATGGATCTGAAATTAACTTGAATGCCTGTAAAAAAAAATTACTTTGCTTTTTTCAGATAAAACAAAGTACGGGAAGAATGAAATGTAGGTAAAAACATAGTCATCAATATTTTTAGTCAACATGTATATATTTTTTTAAATATGTTGATATTTACTGCTGATTTAGAGGCGACTTAACTAGATAAAACTTGATCAAGTTTTTCAATTCTGAGAAGGTTCTTCAGGTTAGGAGACAATAACCAGGGAGTTGCAAAGTTCCTGAAGTTCCTGTGTTTAACAAGGTTTTTCAGAGATGTGGAGCCCAATAATGAGCAACAGAAAAAGAAGAAAAACGTTTTTTTTTTTTTCCTATTCTATTAATTTGAGAACTGAATGCCTGGACATCTTTCAGTGACATCCAGCCACATCACAGAGTACGAACCTCGTGCATGTAGGGGTCCACGAGGATTTCAAAGGGCCCCACAGCCAGGGAGATGTTGGGAGCCGCAGTGGGGATGGGGAGGACGTAGTGGAATGTCTTCTTCCTCATGTCATGGGTGTAGATGGTCTCCACCAGGTCCCCACAGGACACTGCCACCATGGACGCATCTACAGTGAACTCCAGCTTCCATGTACACAGCTCTGAGTAGGAGTCCACACAGGGGAACCAGAACCTGGAGAGAGAAAGGATTCAGAGGGGGACACAAAGATGGAAGAATTCCCAGGTTTTGTTTCTATAATCAATCTATTAAAGGGGAAGTCTTATGTATTTTCTAGTCAAATAGTGCCATTTTACTGTACAATCAAGTAACCATGTTACCTTCAGTTGTTATAAAAATGCTATATGTCACATGTGATTTAAAAGAAATTTGACTTCATAATTTAATGCCTTGACATTGGGACACCGTCTCTCCAAAAACTCCTGCTCTTTCTGAAACTCCACCTTCAGGAACTCATCATGGCTCCTCTAATAACCCATTAACAACAATCTTACCCACACTCTACCAAAAAGTAGCTCATATAATGAGTTCAGCAGATGAGTAGTTCCACCATGTGTTTGCTAATTGCTGCTGGCTAGTCTGAAGGAGCTGAGTAACGGAATCACTAGGAAGGCACCTCAAAGGCGGGGTTAGGTCCACCCAGGTGTTTTGCACAGCTGAATGGTTGCCACAGGAAATTAAAGAGTTTCTCAAACATGCATGAAAAAAATCTAAGCAACACTCCATGAATGTTTTTGATGAGTGAATAACATTATAACATGATGTGAAGCTAAAAAAAAGTCAACTTTACATAAAACTGGTTAATCCAGATGTTGTACTAATGTCCAACCTTGTGGAGTTCTGGTATCCAAAGGAGAACACGTGGGCCCCCCTCTCTGCCATGCTGCCTTCCACATCAGGAACAACAAAGTGGAGACCCCCTTTGGGCTGGTCCAATGAAAACTCAATATAAACCTTTAACACCTTCAGCTCTGGACCCAAAAACAAACATGTGAAACGAGTCATTCTCAAAACGACCTCAATCATTTTTCTGACAGTGTGATGAGAATGTGAAGACATCATCTCACCATCTCCTTGTTTCCAGAGCTCAGAGGGAACTTTGATCACCAGTTCTCCATTCCCAGCGTCGGGGTCCACAGCACTTACAGCCGCTGTGTAGGCACTGGAGAAATAGTTCAGGTTCCGTCTGTTCAGGAAAAACATTGTTATCCAGCAGTTGCACTTAAATTCAGAAAGCTGTCCAAACATTTCCAGCTCAGATAAGCTGCTGGACAAGGCCAGGAATGTGTCTGTAGAACACAAATTGTCTTTAACAACTTCATACAGATGGTAGCAGAGGCTTAAACCCACCTATGGTCAAAATTACAAATATAGTTTTGGAAAATTGGGAACTAAACAGTGTTTTTCCGTGCAACAAACTCACACATTACTACAGCTCCTCCACCGTGCTGAACTTCAGAAGCCCACATTTATGATCCATCATTCTGAGCAGGAACTACAGTTTTATATATTATATGGAATATTATGCCCTGACCAAATACAAATAACTGAGCAATTTCAGGTGGATGTTATTTTTTAAAGTCACACAGACACATTTTCTTACGGACAATGAGAAAATTGTGGGAAATAACTTTAAATCTGTGGTTGAAGATCAACATGCCATGAAGTCTGATATAAAACGTCTGCAGGATTCCTCAACATAGCAGGCATTTCTGCAGAGGGCAAGCTTTAAGTAAGGGAGTAAGTTAGTAAGGATGGAAAAAACAAGTAAAGAACACAAGAATGAGAGGATTGAATAATACAAAAAAAGAAAAAAGGAATGAAGAAAGGACCTGAAGAAGAGAGCTAGAGAAGAAAGGAACCTGAGAGGAAAATAAAGAAAGGAAAGCAGACAAAGACAACTTATAGGCAGTAAGATATGGAATAAAATCTGGGGAATTTTTTTTCCATACTTTTACTTTATGTTTTTAGTCCAGGAATAGCTTACATAGCAAGCCAAAATGATAAAAGACAGGAAGAAATCAAAATTCAAAACAATAAAATGGCTAAAAACTAGTTTGTTGGTTCCCTTTCTGTGACAGCTCTGGTTCTACTTACTGCTTGGACTCGTTGTGGCACACCTCAAGTGTGGGGTCGTTGTAAATGAAAGGGGCTTCCAGATCATTGACTCTGACCCTGTAGATTCTGCACTGTTTACTATTCAACTTGATCCTGTTCAGGTTGACGACTGTGGGGAAAATGGTCAGCTCCACATAACCCTGCAGTACAGTGAGGAGGCAGAGGTCAGTCAGAAAAATACAAATGATTTGAGGTTCATTTATCTGGTTAGAAAGAAATGCTTAAAAGGTATTAAAAGAAATTATCACTGAAGCTTAGAAAGACACTCAAAATTGTTTTTTGCTGCTCCATCTGCATTTCAAACCGAAAATAGGAATTAATATTTGCTATTTTAATATGTAACTAGTAATTTTCCTTTGCATAATATAATTATCATGTGTGTTGCTGACCTCTTAGTCAATTCACCATTGTCAAAAAAATATATTTCAACCTCAATGGGTATTTATCTAATAATATAAATACAATAGCCCAGAAGGGTTATAGTTATTTTAAAGTTTATCAAAACCTTTGTTGAATGAATTCGGTTGTGGCTTTTGCATTTTCCTGACCCTCCTAGGCCACCATAGGGATATATTTTTAGCATAACATCCATTGTGACCTTTTGTTGTTGTGTTGTGCATTAGGCTAAAGTGGAAGTTATGCCAGCTAGTGTGTCATAACTCTCATGTTAGCATGAATCCTCTTCTGACTTTTGCTGTTGTGTTGAAGTTTTGCATTTTGTTGAACCTTCTAGGCCACCATCAGTATGAATTTATGGATAATATTCCTTCAGTGGGAAGGTTTTAACTAAGTAACCTGAAAAACCAGACTATAAGAAAGTAAATGGACAGAAGTGTGAGGGAAAATCCTATGGATGGATAAAGAGATGAATAGATAATGGACAAAACGAATGCTGCCCTTTTTCTGGTCTTCTTTAAGAACTGGAATGTAAAAATCCCCCACTAACAATAGTTAGTACTCACAATGACAGACTTCCTTTGGAAATTGATGTTGTTGATGCACACCACCTGATGGGTCGTGAAAGCAATAAAAAAAAAAAAAAATTAACACGTAAGTAATGTGACAAACACTAGTAAATAGCACCATGCAACACTGACTATTCTGAACACAACTGGAAATCAAATTTCTTTCATTCTGATTTCTTGCAAAGTACAGCAGAATACTTATAATTTAAAAGGTCGTGGACTCTCGAATCCTTTATCCTTCTTCTTGTTCATCTTTGATCAGAGTTTGATTAAGTCATGCATCCGTGATGGCGCTCTTCACTGGGAGCTGCTGAAGACCATCAGAGAAAACTGTCATCACCATAGGGATATGGACAGATCTGCAGCTGCGAGCCGCTGTGCTGTGGTCTCCTGTGTTCACCCGGAGACCCTCGTAAGAACTCCGCAGAAGTATTTCCACATAAAATAATAAAGAGAAGCGATTAGCTCCGGAGAGCGGTTGACATGGAACCGTGACTTGTTTCAGAAAAGAGACTCTGTAACATCAAAACAGACGCTCACAGCTCTGTAGCTGCAGCGCTCTGGTGTTCCGCCATTTTGTTTGTAGCCTTTGACCTGCCGCGTAAAAACAAACTAAACAAAAAAAAAGGAAAAAAATAAATAACTGTATAAAACTTACTCTTATAAAAACAACATAATTTGAATCATCAGTATTAAATTGTTATTATTACTCAGATAAACTTGAATAAAAACAGGAACACCTTAACTACTCCATGTGGGCGGAGCCTGTCTAGGAAGAGGAAATAGTCGTATTTCCTGCATCCAATTACTGTTGGGACATACGGCCGCCATCTTGGAGCGGTCGTCCTACCCGTATTCATTTGAATGGTCCTACCTACTTGGCTAAATCATAAACACCACAAGATGCCTCAGCACTGTGCGGCTAATTTTTGCTCAAATCGACGGACTGCTGACGTCAGGACTCGGGGGATAACTTTTCACAAGTAAGATAAACCTGGAGGAACGCGTTGATTGAAAACCGTACACATCAATCATTTTTTTGAGCGCCTTATAAATCTTCTGCTATTACTGGTGCAATATCGCATTAAGTGTATCAGATACACTGTTGCTTTTTACAGTGAGGTGAAATGTCATAATGGGACAATTAAAGTTTGGTTATAAAAACAACAGCAAAACACTTAAAGCCATTGAGGTATGTGGATGTAGACATTCATTCAGCTACACAATAAAACTTCCATTGTACTTTGTAATGAATGTATGAACTTATAAATCTCTTACGGATGTCCTCTCTGTGTCTTATATTCGTTCTGTTTGTTTAGATTATCTTGATGCGTACACCTCTTTTCAGCTCTGATATATTGTAAACGGTATAATTTAAAGTTTTGAAAAAAAAAAAAAATACTATATATATATATTTATATATATATATATATATATATATAGTGATCAAAAAAATAAAGGGAACACTTAAA